>RJWJ010003691.1:47929-83340 GCA_004363605.1 Indri indri | reverse complement strand
CAGTCAACCTCCTGACTGTGAGCACATCCTGCCGAGCCTGAGACCAGCATGGGCCAATGGCATGGATTTCTCCTCCACAGTTGTCAGCCAGAAATTACATATGTTCTTTTCTTAGAAATATATTTTTTCACCATTCATATTCATTACCAAATACATCCTATTATAATTTTTTTTTTAGACAACTTTTTGCTCTGTCACCCAGGCTGGAATGCAGTGGCATCATCATAGCTCACTGCAACCTCCAACTCCTGGGCTCAAGTGACCCTCCTGCCTCAGCCTCCTGTGTATCTGGGACTATAGGCATGTGCCACCACGCCTAGCTAGTTTTTTATATTTTTTGTAGAGATGGGGGTCTCACTGTGTTGCTCAGTCTGGTCTAGAACTCCTGGCCTCAGTAATCCTCCCGCCTTGGCCTCCCAAAGTGCTAAGATTACAGGAGTGAGCTGCTACACCTGGCCTTATTATAATTTTTTGTGAGTTTTTTCATTAGTCATTTTTCATAAACTGAATAAACTACCCTTTAAATTAGATTATACTTACAGTTTTCTTTAAAATGTAATAAAAACTCTTAAAGCCATGAATTTTCTCTCTTTCCTTGAAAATTCCTTAGGCTGAATGTATATTTCTTTCTTTTTTTTTTTTCTTTTGAGACAGAGTCTTGCTTTGTTGCCTGGCTTAGAGTGCCATGGCATCAGTCTAGCTCACAGCAACCTCAAACTCCTGGGCTCAAGCAATCCTTCTGCCTCAGCCTCCCAAGTAGCTGGGACTACAGGCATCCGCCACCATGCCTGGCTAATTTTTTCTATATATTTTTAGGTGTCCAGCTAATTTCTTTCTATTTTTTTAGTAGAGACAGGGTCTCACTCTTGCTCAGGCTGGTCTCGAACTCCTGACCTCCAGCGATCCTCCTGCCTCGGCCTCCCAGAGTGCTAGGAGTACAGGTGTGAGCCACTGTGCCCGGCCTGAATGTCTGTTTCTAACCCTCATCTGCAAATTTTGGGACAGGGCCATTGGGCTTGGCATCAGAAAACCTAACTGGTGTCCTGGTTGGGTCACTTCCAACTGTGTATCTTTGGATGGCCTTTGGGTTGGGGGTGAGTTCCCCAACCTCTCCAATCTGAAGTTCCTCATTTGTAAGTTATGCCGCAGGGACCAACTCATAGGTTGGGGAAAGATTAAAATAGATAATATATGTATGATTATGTACCATAAAATGTTACATAAAGAGGATATTTTTAATTCCTTAAATCACTTTATTATCTCACAATCAATTTTATCCCACCTTCTGAACACTGTTTTGAAGAAAACATTTTTTTAACATGATTTTACATCATACCTTGGTGTTACCTTGTGGTACTTTGGAGAGAAACATGGTGACAGGAAAATCACACCATTTACTCGGCTTCTTGAGGATAGAGGTCGTTTCTCTCATGTATCCCTTGCCAGGGTGCTTGCCGAGAGCAGCGGCCAGTGAATGTTCGTTGACGATCTCCTCGTTAGACTGACTGCTGTTTTGCCCCCACACAAAGGACAGAGAAGGGAGAAGAACCCGAGGGTTAGGACATGGATACCTGGCATCCTTTCCGAATTCAGGTTCTTGGGGATTAAAATACGTGCACTTGAATCAAACAAGTCCCTGAGTACAATTATTTGATTGTTAAATAATGCACACATGTATACAAATCAAGTAACTATTTAAAAATAATAGTGTCCAGTAACTAGTAGTTTGAGAACTCATCAAAGTGGTCAAGTTCACTGCCGATCCTCAGTCCTGCTGAGTTTCGTCAATATTCATGGCAGTCTGGAATTTTTAAAAGATCAGCTATAGCTGCTCGAAGATGAGAGATTGAGCATCTTCTGCTGCTCACGTGATTTCGAAGCCAACCTAGATCTTGCTTACAGTTGACAACATGGGTCCCTGGAGACGGAAACCAGTCATTCATTCTTAACCATTTTTAAAAATAAGCCCTATGTACAAGGCATCGTGAGGCTAATGGGATAGTACAATTGTGTACCTACCACTAAAGAGGTTATAATCTACCTGCAGACGTGAGACACATTTGCAAATTATTAGGAAACCACAAAAGGTATGCTAAGTGGCTATATACACAAAAGGTAAAAACAAGGGTCCTTTGTGGTTTCCAGGAGAGAGGAGCAGGCCCAAGGGAGAGTAGCTGGTCCCACATAACTGTGGATCTATGAGGGCCTGTCTAGTAGCTGGAGCTGGAGGGGATATACCAGCTGGTCATCCTCACAGAGAAAAGAAGAACATCAAAGGGGCAGGTTTAGCAGTCAAGGAACCCTCTAAAGTAATTCAATAGTTCTTTTGAGGTCTCTGACAGGGTATCAAAGTTGGTGGCTGCCATAAAGGCCTCTTCCCAGAAAAGCCAGACTTCAAATCCGGCATGAGCTTTGATAGCATTGCTGTCTGGCACATCCGCAGCAGCTTAGCTGAAGGAGTGGAACATTCCAATGAAAGTATGATATGTTACTAATTAAAAAACAAAACACAGTTGTTTTAGCCTTTACATAAAGACCAAAATCTTAATTTTCTCCTTTGAGCTTGTGCCTTTCCTAGATTTGACCAAAGACAGTTGCTCTGATTAATTTTCCTTTCCCTTACAGGAGAATACATGAACAAACAACATTAATTTGATATTTTGCACATTTTCTAAACCTGTCAATTTGAAATATTATCTGAACAGAGGTGAAATTTTATTACAATGAATATTAAGAACTAACTCATTGTCATTGCCTTGAATTTGTTATTGTATGACCTATCACTAGGAAACAAAGGGAATAGGCACAGAAGCAAGACAGCTTTGTAGTAAAGCACAAAGTCCCAGGAACTGGGCTGCCTGGATTAGACCTGTGCTGTGCCACCTACTTGGCATGTGCCCTCGGGCCAGTCCTCTGTCTGCCTCAGTTTCCTCATCTAGAAAGGAGGAACAACAGCACCTACTGTATAGAGTTATCGTCAGTAGGAAGTGTCGTGTGTGTTAGATACTAAATAAACACAGCACGATCATTCATTAATTGCTGCATTAAATATCCAAAGTAAATACTGTAATATCCTTTACAAAATAATCACCTTGGAAGAGTTATTCCACTGATGCAGCCATTGGTCAATGTATATTTGAAAACAAGTGAGAATGTCTTCAGAAGCTGTAGAATATTCTTTTTTTAGTATCTCTTGTAGCAGTGAATCTTCCTCTTTTGAAAGTAGATTTGCTTTTTAAAACAGCCCAAGGTCCATCAAAGTCAAGGTTGTTGAATATGATCAGAACACACTGGGAAGCACATTCTTGGCAAAAATGAGGTGATGAAGGTAACTAGGCCCATTTTCTTGTGTGGCTCACACTTCGACTCTGAAGGAGATTTTCAAAACAGAAGGGTCCTAAATATGCTTAAGCAATGGCAGCGCTTCTTGGTAAAGTGCTTGTATTAGTTATCAATGGCTGCATAACAAATTAACCCATCACTTAGCAACTTAAGACAACAAACATTTATTTTCTCACAATAGCTGTAGGTCAGGAATTTGGACAAGGTTAGCTGGGTGCTCAGGTTCAGGGCCTGCCACAGGTTGAAATGAAGGTGTTGTCCAGGGCTGTGGTCATCTCAAGGCTCAGCTGGGGAAGATCCGAGTCAGGCTTGTTCACACGGCTGTTGGCAGGCTCAGGGCCTCCCTAGCTGTTGGCTGCACACATAGTTCCTTGCCTCTCCGGAGGGCAGGAACTACGTGGCAGCTGGCTTCCCCTAGACCAAAGGAGAGAGAGACTTTACTTTTGTCTTATTCTGTTCCTTAGAAATGACTCAGTAAGTTCAGACCACACTCAAGGAGAGGGGATTATACATGGGCGTGAATGATGAATGCCAGGAGGCAGGATCACTGCATAACTCCCTGAATTGACAAGGTGGGTGATAACATTTATTTCAACAAGATCTCTCTCTCTCTATGTATATATATGTATATATACACATACACATATATGATTGCTTTTTAAAATTTTCATTATTTTGCAAAGATACTACATTCTTTTCTATGAAATAGATATTTTTGTGAAAAAATTATTTGACACTAAAACATGGTCTTAATCATTGTCACTCTTGGGCTTGAGTCATAGGTTGAAATTACACATGCAAGTGCTAAGTTCTTGGCCATTTCCTTGACAATGGACCTAATTTCTGACAGATTATTTTGTCATCTGAGCAGGTACTGAAGTGCTTATCATGTTTATAACATTAAACAAGATTCCGGTATTCTAACATTCTAGAATACTAGCGAGTCTAGAATTTGGGGACTTCATATTTCAATGCTTTTAAATTCAGGATTTAACTTGAGTATTAATAGTTCAACAAGGCTGATTGACACAAGTGCCCATTTTCAAGGAGCTCTCAGCAGCCTGCGAATGCTCCCCAGCTAAGAATAGTCCTTATTAACAAATGTTACCCTTTTCATCTACTGAGATTTAGTAAAGGTAGGGCCCTCTTTCCAACTTTTTCAAGGGTATTTTTTTGGACCAAATTTACAATAAGGGGTGCATATTTCTCAACAACATAGCCAAGTTTGCTAATGAAGAAAACCAGTGTGTTGGGCCCTGTTGATAGAATCTGAGTGCCAACTCTCTTTCTTTCTTTCTTTCCTTTCTCTTATTTTGGAAACAGGGTCTGCTCGGTCACCCAGGGTAGAGTGCAGTGGCCCAATTATAGCTCCCTGCAACCTTGACCTCCTGGGCTTGATTGATCCTGCTGTCTTCACCTCCAGAATAGCTGGGACTACAGGCGCATACTGCCATGCCTCTCCAATTTTTCTTATTTTTTGTAGGCAAGGGTCTTGCTATCTTGCCCAGGCTGGTCTTGAACTCCTGGTCTCAAGCCATCCTTCCCTTTTGGCCTCCAGAGGTGTGAGCCACCAGGCCACTGGGCCAACCCCCTTTTTCTTATCTGGTTATAAATTGGATATTGATCCTGGTCTATGAACCTCTATATATGTGATACAAATGAATAAGCTTATGCAAAAAATATACATTATGTACTCACTACAGATACCTACACAATTATTGAATTTAGAGCAATAAACTATGTCTTTTTTTATTCTGAAAGTTTCTTTAAATGCCTTCCTCTGAAATGCCACTCCCCAGAGTTATGTAAACACCGTTAATAATTTGGTGTATTATCTTATAATTTGGTGTATTATTTTATCCATGTACAAGTACACGCGTTTACATATACATGCAGGTATATAAGATCATGCTATATGTGTCTTTGTAAGGAGGCTTCTTCAATTCGTTTTCCTCTCCTTCCTCCTGATTTATGATGAGAAATGCATTGCTGTTTAATTGAAAATTAACAATCTTGATTACAAGATTTTTAAAAGCCAAATCACTCTTTAATAAATTCAAAGCTACTTAAAGCAAAATTATTCCTTTCACATATTTCTTTCCAGCAGCATTTTGAAGGTTAACGCATAAATGCTGCTGGAAAGTTAATTTTACTACAAAAAGCTTGTAACTAAGTAGTCTATTTTGAAAGTGTTCTATTCAAATCATCAACTAAAGATTACTTTGATACGCGTTTTGAATAATTTATGTACACCTCGCCAGTGCAAAACACAAAGCTAGTCAAGCGCGGTTGTGGGGGGAGACAATGTTAAATCAGCTTAACAATAACCCACAACCCTCGGACCAACTGGAAACTTCAGTGAGTCTGTGTTTATTTATAGTTCCTACTTAGATTCTTTTCTAGGTAAGGGGACTTTTCCTGACCTATGTCATAACCACGAAAACTAAAATGAGCAAAGTTTTCCGATTAAATGCCATGAAAACAAACAAAAATACTCTTTCTTAAGTAGTGTTTGTAAGAATTATGTTAATTACCGAGCTTATTTTGCATTTCATTTTCACAAATGCATTGTGGGTAGCGCCCAGCTAAATATGAAAGTAAACCAGGCGGGCGGTTCGCAGCCACGCGGGCTCCGGAGAGTTGCACTTCAGCCTGGGTTAGGCAGCCGCGCCTGGGCTGGGAGCCCACCACCTGCCCGACTGGCGCTCGGCTGCGGGTAGACGAACGAGGAGATCGCCTCCCGCGCCAGCCTGCGGCGGAGATGCGGGAGCTTGTGCTGTCAGTTTCGTGTCGGTTTCAGGGCTGTGTAGCCACTTCTGCACTTCGCGGACGCCGAGCGCCGGGAAGCAAGGCTCCGGGAGGGAGAGGGGGCCCGCCGGCCTGTCCCTCCCTGGGGACCTACAGGTACCACCTGTCTGCTTTGTTTCATCATTTGGCGCCTTTTCCCCAGGAATCCCGATGGTCTACACCCAAGTCTCTGCTGGTCAGAGATTAAGAGTCAGAAGGAGTCAAGCAGGTGACCCGAGCAAGACTCCACTCTTTCCCCCCAGTGGTAGTAGATACCATGCAGGAAAAACCCGTGTGCGCTAAAAACTCTATTCAGGGAGTTCCTCAGCAGTTTAAATCACCCATAAATTACTCATCTTTTCTCAACCCATCATGGGCCTATGGTATTTCTTTTCAAGAACTGACTGGGAAAGTACAAACCATTGGTGACCTTTTGAAGTTTTAAATGCTTATGATGAAAGTGTAAGGATAAACTGAGACATCACCCACACTTAAGTATTTTGCACTTAAAAAAAGTGCCGACGAAAACATGAAGTTATATTCCTTAAGGGAGAAGGTTTTGGCTGAGGACGTGGGCTGAACCTCCGTGCTTTATATGTCAGGTATGAATTATGCCCTGAAATTAAAATATGGAATAAGTTCAATAAATAAGCCCTTTGAAATATCAGCATCATCTGAATTCTTTTAAAGGATATTTTTGCCTTTTTGTTTGTCTATTAAGAATTCCTCTTGGGGAAACTTTTATAGGTTTTCTGCACTTATTCAAAATAAGGCACTTTATTCAAAATATTTCTTAGGGTTTTCCTAGTAACTTTCTGTTCTTCCTGTAAAGACAAAACCAGGAAATTGTTCAGAAAAACACCCAAGGTGACTTCCAAATTATCTATTGTGATTAATGAGAAAAACTTTGGACACTGGGAATATTGGGGTTTGGTTGAGAATTTCAGAAAAATGAAGAAAACCTCAAATTTAAGATATTAAAATTTTAACAGATTATCCTAGAGAAAATGGTGGTACTAAAAACTTGAGATTTCTGAAGATTAAGATAGATGATAATGAATTTTTAAAAAATATATTTAATCTAGGAAAGGCAGTAGATTAAGAAAGATATTGGGAATGCTGTATTTTAAAGGTGGCTAATTGCTCTAGTTACATCCTTATTAAATTTTGGGATTTTGTCATTTGACTAAGGTGAGAATTTATGTAATTGTAATGATTGTAGTTTGTGTAACTTACATTTTCACATTATCTCATTTATAATACTAGTATCTTTTTCTTTAGAAGTGGGTAGAACATATCAGCTTTTCCCCCCTTTGCAATACTTATTTAACCTAAAAAGGATCAGGGTATGCCACTCTAAAACATGCCATTTTGATGGCAGGATTATTTTGAGCTGAAGGCAAATGATACATGCAGAAAGAAAGCCTCAGAGCTTCCCTTATCTGACTAAAAGCAGTAACTTCTGGGAAATGAGGCTGCCACGAATTCCTCTTTGGGTTAGGTCTACTCATAAATGCTCTCTCCAGGGGAGTTTTATGGCTCTGAAGAAGTGAAAGGCCACTCATACCTGTACAGACAAACATTCTCACAAACTTTAATCTCCTGCTTATTCCCCTGAAAACCTGTTCATCATTCCTAAGGAAATGCATTTGTTTTTCCTGTAGCAGCCTTTCTCCCCTCTCCCTTTCCCCTACTAAATTAGGTATGTAAGCCCCAAATTCTAACCATTCCTTTGAATTACTCATTACTGAGCACTATTGTGTGTATGTTCGTTACACACATAAATTGTTTTTTCCTTTTGTGAATCTGTCTTTTGTCAGCTTAATTTGCAAGCCCCCAGACACAGAACATGAGAGAGTAGAGGAAAAGTTTTTCCCTTCCCTACTGACCTAAAGGAAATAATATGAAATATTGGAGCAAGTACTGATCAAGAAGGTTAATGGGGTATTTGTGGGGAGGGGAATTTAGCCCTAGATCTTTACAGAAATGGTTTTAGTCCTAGATCCGAGGTACCCAAATTAAGTCAGCTCTCTTTAATGTTTTAGTGAGGTATACTTCCACACAAAGCGCCATGCTAAGAGCATCACCAATATCTCATTTCACCCTCAAAACAGCTCCATCAGATAGTTAAATCAGGGAAAGTAAATAACTCCCCTGCCTCCACTGCACATACCCCAGAGCTACAGCTGTAAGAAGTGGAGTTTTCCTCTTTGAGCTGAAAAAGCTAAATGCTAGTTCTTAGCCCATGCAACTTTCTCTCCCTCAAAGATATAACTGCAGGGATCGAAGGCACCTAATAATCTAATACCTGGCACATGCTGCCCATATTCGTTAAGGTTCGTTTGAATTTATTAATTAACGACCCTTGAATTTGAATCTTCAAGTTTTAATTTTAAAACTAATCAATATTGCACATATGTCTTCTCTTCCTGTTATCCAAAGCATTTAAGTTTTCCTGGATTTATGCTCATGATACCTTCTTTTCTTTTTGAACCATCTAGCTGAACATAACCAGCTATGTTCACGTGGCTAGAGAAAGATGTATGGCACCCTCTCTATCCGTGAGTTCTGCATCTGTGGATCCAACCAACTGTGGCTTGAAAATATTTGGGGAAAAAAATGGCTGGTTTCATCTGTTCGGAACATGTATAGACTTTTTTTCCTTGTCATTAGTCCCTAAACAATACAGTATGAGAACTATTTACACAGCATTTACATTGTATCAGGTATTATAAGTAATCTGGAGATGATTTAACATATAAGGGAGGACTTGAGTAGGTTATATGCAAAAATTACACGTTTATATCAAGGACTTGAGCATCCATAGATTTTGGTACCCAAGGGGGTTCCTGGAACCAATCCCTCATGGATACAGAGGGACGACTGTACTGCATCAGCCAGGTGGGTCACATATAGGAATGAGACAACTCAGGTGTTGGCACACTGGCTGGGAAGAGAGCAGCCTGTCTCAGCCCTGCTGTGTCTGTTCTGCTTCTGCTACCATCTTTTACAGCAGTGAGTGGTGGCTGCAATTTAAATCTGATGTGGAAAATGCAACCAGGGGATAAGTACAGTAGGTGGTTTGGCCCTGGTAGGCCTGGCATGTCTCAGTGGCTCAGTCTGTCTCCCGGCTGCCTTCCTGTTGCTGGGGCTGCCAGAGCCAACATGCCAGCTCACATGGGCATTTTGAAAAAGGCATATTGCTTTTTCTGATTATAAGAGCAATATACAATTATTGATAAAATTTTAAAATGTAGAAAAAGCAAGAGAAAAATAAAAATCAGCCGATACGCCCATTGCCTAGAGTAGTTATTTTCTTCCAATTAATTTTCTTTGCATTTTTCTTTAATTGCAATGACACTTAATACAATTTTCTTACCTTGTTACTTTTGCTTAATTTTCTATATATATGAGATTAAAGCATTTCCCCTACACCATTAAAATCTCTGCAGGAGCATGGTTCTCCTCTCCGTGGCCAGCCCGTCATTGACTCGGCCACGCTCCCACTGTGGAACACAACAGTTATTTCCAGTTTGCACTGTTTTATTTATGCCAGCGTGCACATCGGGGTTCATGACTCTTTCAACTCCAGTTATTTCCCTGGTATTTTGGGAGTGAAATTACCAGGTCTCAGAATATTCTTCAGGTTATTGTAAGATCTTGCCAACGACTTCCCAGAAAGGCTGTGAGCGGCGTGCACAGAGTGTACCTGTCCACAGCCTCAGCTTAGGTGCAGGGATTGGGAATGATCATTTTTTCCTTCAATTTTTGGTCATTTGAAAGATGACAATAGTTTCTTCTGGCTTTAATTTGCATTTGTTTGATCTGCAATTAGCATGAACTTTTTCATATTTACTAAACATTTCCCCTTCCCTGATTGATTCGTAGGCACTCTAATATCAATTTTTGAAAAATTAAATTGAATCTGTAGCATAGGCTGAACATATTTCCCTAGTTGGTAGTTTGCATTTAATTTTATGATGGTTTGATGTGGAAACATTATAATTTTTGGTAGCCACATCATTTCCTCCATGGTTTCTGACATTGTTTTTAAGTTTAAAATGTTCTTCCCATTGATAATTCAGTTAAATCTTCCCTTATATTTTCTTCCAGACTGTGCTCTTATTTGTTGTTTAACTGTTTGAAAAATTAATTTTATTTCAGTGTGATGAGAAACCAGCTTCTCATCTTCCTTGCCTAGCCCTTTCCTCTTATCTTAATTAGGATATCTAATGTCTATGGTATTTCTTGGCCCTAAAACACCTCCAGGTAGTGTTAAAAATTGTTAGATTTTACTATACTCTAGGTTATTTTCTGAGAACAAGATATACTCTTTCAAGACCTAATAGGCTACATGACTTCGGTCAGTTCTTTTCACCTCTCTAGACTCAGAATCTTCTGTAAAATGAGAGACTTGGGATAGATTCTCTTTTCTACCAAGTATTCTGAGGAGCCCGAGTTTGGTAGGGTTAAATGAGAAAAGAATTCTGTGGTCAAATTTGTTTGGGAAATTCTGATATTAAGTGTAAGAAGGATTTAAAACATTTTTACATTTAGTATTGCCATTTATTCAAAAGCGTTTATCAAGTGCCTCCTAAGCCAGGCATCGCTGGAGCTGGAGCCCTGGGCCCGGACACAGCCCCTGCCCTCTGGGCAAGCCCAGGCTGACTCCAAGGGTGCTGTGAAAGGGGGGATTTGGAGCATGTGGCAGGGGCACCCTCAGAGAAGCACTGAGACTGGCAGGTTGAGGAGTTGCCCAGGTGACAGGTGAGAGTGACAGAGAAAAGAACAAATGCCCCCAGTGAGAGAGCTTGGGAGGCTGGGGAAACTGGGGCAAGTCCAGGCTGAAGCCAGATCAATAGAGAGCTCAGAGGCTGTTTTAGGGGTTTGGGACTTTGTTCTAAGGGAGACAAAAAGCCACTGAAGATTTTAACCAGGGGAGTGAAGTCTACATTTTACCGAGATCCTTCTGGCTGCTTATGAAGAAGAGGTTGATGGAGGCAGAACTGGTGGGAGGGGACCTGTGGGGTCTTAGGGGAGGGATGCCTGTGGTGTTGGTCGTGCCAGGGGTGCCGGTGGTGCTGGGTAATGGCAGTGAAAATGGCATTGTTGTGAGACATGGAAAAGTGGACAGATGTGAGACAAGTGAACAGAATTGAGAACAGTTCTGGAGATGTCATTGCAAGAAGTAAGGGAAAGAGAGGAATCAGAAACAACTCCCAGATTTCTGGCTTGTACTGTTGGGTGGATACCGTTTCCTGGAATATGGAAAAAGTGATATTGATATAGAGCATATTTATGAGTAGAGGGGGATGTGTGGAGACCGATGAGGTGTTTTGGAGCTGATATTGTGAATCCCTAAAATAAACAGTATGCAGCATTTGTCGTGGTTATTTAACCCATATGCATTTCTTTTTGAAGAACATCTCTCGGGGCCAGGGTTCCCTGGAACACACTTCGGTAAATGCCAGTCTAGCTGCTCTCAGAGATCCTTTCCAGCTCAGATATCATCTTTTCCCATAATGCTAATGATAACCAGAAAGTAAACTGCACTGACTGCTGTTTTAAATAAACTTCAGATTGAATCGTGAGAAGATACAGAAGATGCGCCAATCCTAAATGCAGAGCTCAGTGAATTTTTACCTAGTGTGCTCACTCGTGTCTCCAGGACCCGGACCAACACGGAATACGTTAGCGCAGATACCTCCCGGAGTGCTGGGTTTCTGTCTGTGAATCAAACACGAGGCGATCACAGGGAGGCTGGAGGGGTGAGCTCCTTGGCGGGACCATCCTTTCCATTCTGTCCTGCGGGATGGGCCGGAGAGCGGCTCGGACACCCGCCCGCCCACTGCCCCGCGCCCCGAGTGCAGCAGCAGTGAGAGCCTCGGCCTCTTCTTCTTGACAATCAAGCGAAGGACCCTCGTCCAGAGTCGGCCTCACCAGAAGCGGCCCTCGTGTGAAGATTTCAGGAAGGAAGGGAAGGGTCCTCGTCCAACTGCCAAACAACCCCCTGCTGCTCTTGATGCCTGGGGTTAGCAGTGGCTCGGCCTGGGGTCACTGAACATTTTTAAGGTTAACGAGGGCATGGCTTTGACAATCTAGTCTGCAGATGCCAACGCCTCTGAGAAAGCAGCATCACTGGCAGTTCAGCATCGAACCCCCAGTGAAAGAAAAAAATAAATGAACAAACGAATGAATTCATTTCCTGGACTGAAACGTTCCCCCCAGCCTCTTGCTCTGGTGACTCTCCCGTCTGCCTGGCCTTAATTTAAATGTTTCCCTCCCAGAGAAGCTATTCCCGACCCCAGACACCGCTGCCAGCCACAGCTAGGAAGCTTCCAGAGGGGGTCTGTGCCTGTCGGGAGGCGGGATAAGTAAGGTAGCCGCTGAGAGCACAGCCACTGAAGTTGGACTTCCCGGTCAAAGACCAAATCTCTGCTCCCTCTGCTGCTTAGCAGCTTTGTGACTTTGAACAAGTGACTTAACTTCTCTGTGCCTCAGCTCCTTTATCAGCTGAATGAGGGTTGCCACAGCCCCCTGTTACGCTGTGGATATTAAAGAAGAGAGTATCTGTGGGAAGTGCTCAGCGCAGCGTCTGGCGCAGGGCAGGGGAGCGATGCCGATGACGGGGAGAATATCTGCGAGGCGGAGGGCGGTGCTGAGTGAATGAACGCGGAATGCCTCTCTCTGGCTGTTACATTGAGGGGAGGTGGACGGTCCTCTGAGGTCCGAATGAGGAGAGAGGTGGGAAGGAGGGCAGGCAGGAGGCGGGTAGCAATGAAAGGGAGACCAGGACTTCTAACACAGCTTTCATTTCAGGATAGGGCCTGACGTGCTTTTACCCTATGCAAAAATGCTTCTTGGCATTTGCCCGAGTTAGAATGAATGAGTAGCCTTGGCAATAAGAAGCAATTGTTTTAATATAAATGTCACAAAGTCTGTCCCTTCTTGCACCTAGCTCCTGCCATGGGAGCTTGGGTCGGGGGTCAGCTGGGCTGGACTAGATTTGACTCCTGGCAGCTGTCCTGTCTGATAACCTGGGGCGGGGGGCCTGTCGCAGTGTTACCTGAGACTCCTGCAGGTGTTTGCAGTAAGGGAAGTAATTGTGGGCCACAACCCTAGAAAGTTCTTCCTCAATTCCGTTTTTAAATTGAAATGTTTACGGATTTGGTCTCACTGGACATGAAAATGTTTTTAAGGCTTGGGAGGTGGAAGCAGGAAGGGATTTCGGAACTGATACATTTGGTCATGTATTTTCTGGCCTAGTTAAGATGTGGTTTTGAAGACAGCGGGAGGCCTGTGATCTGGCAGCTCTGTAGATGGCTTCCAGCCCTGTGACTCTATGATCTAATAGAATTTATAGCATTATATATTCCAGTAGTGACTTGCAAAGATTGCTTTGAAGGGATTACGGATGGTTCTGTAAGTATATACTTTTAGAAGAACATAATACAATTTGCTTTCTAGCCCAAAGCCCTAAAAATAATTAGGTAGGAGTTCAGACAAGTGTTAAAAGGCGGTTGTTTCTGGTGAATCCAAACGGCTTTAAAAAATCAATTTCATTTCTCATCAGAGGAGGGCTGGCGTTTTTGATTTCTTATGGTTTGTTGAATAGTAAAGCACAATGCCCGTGCTAGCATTAAAAAAGTAAGCAATGAGAGAAATTAGTGCAACATTCCAAGCTCAAATTAAATATAATAGGGTGAGGAGAAAGAATTTCAAAATGCTAGAGTGAGTAATGTAACCGAGACCTCGAGCGTTTGCTTTCGGGGATTCTTACGCGGTCAGATTGTGCCTCTAACATATGTCTTCCATCTGACTCTGTCTGTCGCCCCTCATGCCTTGGAATAGCTCCAGCCCTCTGATTTCCTTTCATGGCATCTGAGGGAGACCTTCTCAGTGAGGTGCGGGTCTGGGTTCAGTTCTGTGTGCACACAGAGGCATGGGGAACTAAGGGCCTGCCCTCGGCGGGGGCCTGGCTGCCCAGGGCCTTCGGGGCAGACCCACGAGGATATTTGGTCGGCAAGAGGGAAGCATTCGGGAGTTTTCTTTTCCATAACTTTTTATGATAAAAAGAGCAAAACTTTAATATAGAAAAATTAGAAAAAACAGAAAGGACTAAAGAGGAAGATAAACATCACTCACGCTCTCACCTCTCAAAGCCATTGTGGGTTTTTCTCTTTTCCTTTTTGGCTGGGGGCAGATATTAAAGTGACATTCTTAGGAGCTGTCCCACTGGATGGGAGCTCACAGGGAGGGGGACACTCAGAGGGAGGCAGAGAGGGAGCTGGCGGAGCTCAGTGCGAGACAGGTGACCAGGGACTTGCTCACAGGGAGGGGGTTTTAATGGAGAACTGAAAGGGGGAGGAAAGGAGCCCCAGGAGGAGGAGAGGGCAGGGGCGGGGTCCCAGGAGAGGAGGGAGGCCCTGGGTGGCTTTCAGCCCTAGAACAGACGATGGCTGGCTGTTACGAGGAGAAGGGGAGCGTGGGCTGAGGAGGGCGGAAGTGGCACTGAGCAGAATGCAGGCGCATCCACAGGAACGGGCAGGTGTGCTCACTCCCCAGCACGAGCGAGCGCCGACAGAGATGTGCGCCTTCCCAGCGAGGCCAGCAGTCTGAATCAGGGCATTGGCAGGGTTGGTTCCTTCTGGAGGCTCTGAGGTCTCTCTCCTAGCTTCTGGGGTGGCCACCAACCCTGGCTGTCCCTTGGCTCTGACTCTGTCCTCGTGTCTCCTCTCTTAGAAGAATACTTGTCGTTGGATTTAGGGCTTATGCTAATCCAGGGTGATCTCATCTCAAGATCCATAATTATATCTGTGAAGACTCTTTTTCCAAATAAAGGTACATCCACAGGCTCTGAGTGGACATATCACCATTTAACCCATTACCAGAGGTCGAGAGGAGGGGCTGGTTTTGGGGGAAAGGTGCTATGTCGGTGATTCCCCACAGTTTCACAGGCAGGAACTGGCTCTTTCTCATAAACATCTATGAGTGAACTTTGCTTCTCTCAGCAATGCTGTCTGAAAAACAACCTGACAACAAAAAGCCGAGGTCATAACCTTGAACCATAGTTTAACCAAGACATTGCCTCAAGGAGCCACAGCCCTCAGGTATGCTCGAATCATGTGATCTACCCTGTTAAATGATGGATCCTGTGGGACAGTTCATGGCCCTGTCGCTGGTCTAAGACAGCCTTTTTTTGAATGAATGGATAGCCAATTGAAATCTGACCTCTGGTCAGTGTTGAAATTCAAGAGATTCCAATATTTAAAGTCATTTGTTCTTAGGCTTTTTTGTGAAGTCAAGGATGCCCTTGAGAATAGAGCGGAAAATAATGGATCTTCCCATAAAAAAGTTCTTATTATATATAATTCCCAGGGATTCACTGGTGGACAGTCAACCAGCCCATGAGGTGGTGGCCACGGAGCATCTGAAAGGCACAGCTACATTTTTCTTATGAGAACTGGGCGGACCCCAAATCTTCACCCTATAAAATTTCCCACCCCGCCTATCTCATGTGGCGTGACAGAGAAGATTGGGCCTGGAAGTTTTCCAGGTCAGCAGGGCAGCAGAGGGCGTGGGGCAGGGGGAGGCCGAGCAGAGGCCCGGGCAGGAGGTCAGAGTAACCCAGAGGGGAGGCCGTGAGGGCTCCGCTGGCTCTGCAAGGTCAGCACCGGCGCACTTTCGGGGAGTTCCCCGGGAGAGGAGCTGCCTGCAGAGAGCAAAGGAAAGAGAACTTCAAGATGACTGCGGGCTCACCAGCCTCCGAGACACGCAAGACATGCACGGGACCCTCAGTGAAGAAGGGAACTGTAATGGTTTGATGACAAGTTCAGTTCGTAGCTTATTGAATCTTCATAAAGTCCATATTCAGTTTGGAATCTTTTAATTCTCACCACTGAGCTTATAGACATGATAGAAATGGTTAGCATTTGCGAGCATTTGGGACTTTCTTTCTGCAGCAAATATGGAGTTTACTTGCTGTTGGCTTTAGGTTACGGCTTCCCTTTTTCTCTCATAGCCACTTTCGTTTGTCATAGGATCTATATTACGTTACGTATCATTGTGTCCTACTATATTAGATACGTTGTGTCAATGAAAGTGTCCTAAACCTAAATAAAATAGCTTTTAAATGGCACTTACAAGTAGTCTCTAATGAATGAACCCCCAACCTAAATTATACAAGCTCAAAGCTCTAAGAGCACAATGCGAAGATATTATAAAAAATTTCAGATTGTATAGGACGTGTCTAAGAGGAAAAGGAAGGCCTGTGCACTTGTGGAGGTTTAGGGCTAGAAAGAGAATGATATTTATTTTTAAAAATTTTCTCTGCGTGCTACAGGAAAAGCAGTGGACAGGGCAGGAATGCTAGTTTCATTTCACCTTTTCTTCTACATGCTCCAGTATTGTTTGCATCTTTTAGAGGGAATATATCCACAAATTACTTGTGCAGTTTTAAAAATTAAAGAAGGATGGAGGTGAAACACCATGGCCAACACAATTGGTATAAACAGACTGACCCGGGATGGACAGGCACCCACACCTTCTAGAAAACAATAAAAGTCAACTCAATCTCAGGAACACAGAAGATAGGCTTTATTTTTGGTTATTTTAAATAAACTTTGTCTTCATTTCATCTGCCGTTACGAGGAGTAAAATATGTGCTGCCTCTGGTGTTTCTTCTCAAGGGCCAGCTCGGCCCCTGGGGGGGCCCAGTGCCAAGGATGCGGGGCGAGCTGCCCGGACTTTCTTCCAGGCCGGCCGGGAAGTTTTCGGCAGCGGTGTGAGGAACGGGCACTTTCCATTCGTTGCTGTGTGGGAACTTGTCTCAAGAGCAAAATACTAAATGCCAAATGACACAGCTAATTACTGCCTTGCTCTTCCTTAGCTTGTTTTATAATAAAATTGAGCAGACACAGAATATAACCAGCCTTTTACAGTTTTTTCCTACAAAAATTATCTCGTCAGCCCTCCCCATGGTCCTGTGATGCCTTCCTCAGTGCTCGGTTTATACGGTGGAGAAAGTCTCCGCAAGGCGAGAGGGCACGTCCAATGTCACCTGGCGTCTACGCGTGGCTCAGTCTCCTGGGGCTGCCAGAACAAAGTACCACAAACTGAGCAGCTTAAAACAACAGAGATTTATTGTCTCACAGTTTTGGAGGCCAGAAGTCCAAAATCAAGGTGTCAGGAGAACCTTGCCTCCTCTGAGACTCCAGGGAGAATCCTTGTTTCTTTTCAGCACCTGGGGTTGCCGGCACCCCTGGGCTTGCAGCTGCAGCACTCCAGTCTCTGCCTCTTCCTCATGGGCCTGCTCCCTGTTCCTGTAAGGACACCCGCCATGCTTGGATCAGGGGTGCATCGTACTCCAGCGTGACCTTATCGTATTTGGCTCACATTCACAGGTGCTGGGGGTTAGGACTTCACTGTGTCTTTTTGGGGGATGCAGTTCAACCTGTATCAACCTGCCAGAGCTGGAACTTGAGTTCTCATCTTTCCTTCCCACCAAATCAAATGTATAATGGTTCACCTCCTATCCCTCCTCCACTTAAAAAATGTCAAATGTAGAAGTTGGTAAGTAATAGTATTAGGTGCACCAGGAAAGTTCTGAGAAGTATTGATCTGGTAACCTGCTGGGGATCGATCTGGACAATTACATAGGAGAGACGTCCCAAGAGATTTACCAGCAGGGCGACTCCCGGCAGGAAGTGGCAGTACCAACCCTATTGGCTATTGTTAAAACAAATTCAGACTCTTCATCTGCAGATTTTGCCAGTCCATAAAATTGTAGTAGCCGTAGCTAACATCATTTGAAATTCTATAGGCTTGAAATCTTATAAATTGAATGTGTGTGTCTATGTTTGTATGTGTGTTGAGAGTGTATGCAGAGTGTATGTATGTGAGGTCAAGTTTTAGGTGTGACAATGACATCAGTTGACTCTCTCTTTCAGGACTAAACTTGAAACAGAGTTTCTACAGATGTCCCTTGCTAAGAGAAACCTTATAACGTGAAACCTGTACTTTTGAAGATTTTGGATAATTCTAGCAAGGGGTTATATGGCAGTGGTTTAAGTGAATTTCCTTTCTTTCTTTTTCTTTGGAAACGAGGTCTTGCTCTGTCACCCAGGCAGGAGTGCAGTGGCGTCATCATAGCTCACTGTAACCTCAAACTCCTGGGCTCAAGTGATCCTCCTGCCTCAGCCTCCTGAGTTGCTGGGACTATAGGCACATGCTACCATGGCTGGCTAATTTTTTTATTTTTTGTAGAGACGGGGTCTTGCTATGTTGCCCAGGCTGATCTCAAGCTCCTGGCCTCAAGTGATCCTCCTGTCTTGGCCTCCTAAAGTGCTGGGATTACAGGCATGAGCCACTGTACTCCCTTGAGTTTCTTCTTTTAGTAACTAGTAGAACTCAGGACTTTTTTCCCCTACAGGCCTCTAATGTACCCACTGGAGACAAGCTTTTGACTATAAAATTTGAGTGCAAGAAGAAAAAACAGAGAAAGCTAGAGAAATGCTGAGGTATCATAGCCATTAGGAGTTTGGGAGCAGGAGGAAGAGACTTTTTAAGCAAAGGGGAGGGAAGGAGAAGAGATGGGAGAGAGAGAGAGGAGATGAGAGGGACAGAGAGAGAGAGAGAGAGAGAGAGAGAGAGAGAGAGAGACATACTCCAGTCTTGATCCAGTGCTCCCAGGGGTCTGACATCAAAAGTAGACTTTGGGTGAATTACAAAGATTATCTTTTAAACAAAAGCCTGGGACAAGATTAGAGATAGAGATAGCATAAAAGCTGTTGAGAGAAAAGTTAAGAACTAATAGAAAAGGTTCAATGGAGTTATGTATTTGCTCAAAAGGTATGCCACCTTAAACAGCACTTGCAGTGGTCTTAAATGTATCTGTGCATGGAAAGATGTGTTTTCCACCAGCCTGTGGGGACTTGTGATGTCTCTGATTACCTGGTGACAATGTCATCAGAGCAATGGTGGTGTTTGTCAGATCAGATTCACCACATTGCTCAGGAGAAGAGTGTATTTTTATCTTTTTTTTAATTTCTAATTTTTTCAAAGTGCATTCAAACTTTAATTGTTTTTAAATTGTGAAGAAAAAGAAAATTGTGTTTTTAGAAATCAGATTACTGTTCTCATATTAAGGCTTGGATATTAGATTTTCTAGTCCCAGGAAACTAATAAACTATTCTCTATCTCTTTACCTGATAAATGGGTAAGACAAAAGTAAGTTCTAGAAGTGGAATTAAAGCAAAACCCATAAAGAAATTCCTTGAGAGTTACAGCTAGACACGTATAGAGGTCTGAGGCTGAAGCAGAATTTAACCAAATCCCAAAGCTCGGGGAACTACGCTATCTACAGTGGGCCTAGGACACGAAACGTCGGACACACAGTTACACTCTCAGGCCTTCGGGACAAATTTAGAAATGTTTTCTTTTGCAGCGATTGTTATGGTGGCATTTCTGAGTCAGATTTAGTGAGTGGATAGGCCCTTTGTGGATGAAGGGGGATTTTTAAAATATGGCCAATATTATTATCATTAATACACTAATTTAATAATGAAAATTTATCGAGGACTTGTGAAATGCTATACTGCTAAGCATGCATGCATTTTCAGTACATGTGATTTTTAGATGCTTGCTTTTTTAATTATAATTTTCTTACATTCAAAGACAAAAATCTTTTTTTCAGAAAGCTTGTCTAATTTTATAGTGGAAGATTCATTTAGTGGAAATTCGTATTAAGGAAACTAAAAAATTCTATTCTGTTAGGTGAGTGATGTCTACACTCAGAAGGAGATATTAATATGTATCTAAGCACGAAAATGCTTGCTTGAAAGCAAATAATTTTCTTAATAACCAATACATGAGCTTAAATCACCAAATAGTAAAATGTTTTAAAGTTCATTCTTTCTTAAAGAGAGAAACTACCTCTTAAGAAATCTTTGCAAGAAAGAGACTCTATTTTAATTGTCTTTGTATCAACCACAGCACCTGGCTCAGAGCATAGAATATAAAATATCCTCAAAAAATATTCTTAGAAGGAATGTTTGGTTTGGGTACCCAAATGTGAAGTACCGTCTTTTTACCTATAGTCATCAATGCTTGCTTTTTGCAAGTGACATTTTTTTCTGCCTTCGGTGATTATTAACGTTCGGCTCAGACTGCAGGGTTTGAATGAAGAAATCCGAACAATAGCTAGACAAGACAAAGCCTGTTAAATCTTATGCAGGCTTCTCTGTCTATTAATGTGGTTTAGAATGATATGTTAGGAACATCGTATACTAGAAGAATATTGATTACATTTCAGATAATGCAATTTACAGTTAATAAGATGGTTAGGCTGGTCCAGGGAAATATTTGTTTTCTTCAATAATGTTAGACAGAAAACATACATTTCCATAAATACTGCATGAGAACAATCCTTTTGGGTGAACTTCAAGGAGATAAACATACTACCATATGGCTACACAACAGTGGATTTTAACATTTCTAAAATCTGGAAAAATGTATATTCTCAGTAATACTTCTCTTTATAAATAAATTCTTTTGAATTATTCTTGCTTTAAGATCTGAAGTCTTTGGCATTCTGTATGTAACCTTTAATATGTAAGGATGATAATTGTAGGACAGAATATACAATATGATCCCATTTGTTTAAAAAAAATACACACACACAGGAAAAACTCTGGAAGATGAAACCCTAGATTTCACGGTGGTTACAGTAAGGAGCAGGGCAGAGTGAGATTGTAGGCTGTTTTTACTGTGAGAGTTACATATTTCTGTGATATTTGAATTTTTGCAATAAACATATTGCTTTGTAATCAGAAAAAGATATATTAATATATAGGGCTGAAGCTGATAACATCAACAATAAAAACAGTATTATAAAGAGCATGAAAGTAATCTAGCTGCAGGATCGTCTATCAAAACAGTGCTGTTTGTGCATACAAGGGTGTATACGGCAGCCTTGCTTGAAATGGCCAAAGATCTGCTACCATCAGAGGGAGAGAAAGAAGATGTATGAAGTTGTGTCTGTCTGCACAGACTAGGAAAATCTTGCAAAGGATGCACAACGACAAGTTGGTAACCCTAATGGCACCATGCAGTGGGGGCTGTACTTTTTAAATTTGGTACCATGTGCCTGGACCACATGTTAAAAAAAAATATTTAAAAATGTTAAAAGTTTATATTTAGGTTCACAAACTATGACTACCAGTCAAGGTAGGAAAAAAACCTCCTGGAATAATTTCTCCTTTGTCTCAATGGTCTTCTCACACGTGGGTGTTTGTTATATTCTTCCCCCAACAGGGCTTCTAAAACCATCCATGGTGAAAGACCAGTTTTGTTTTGCTTTTTATTTCCCCATTGCCATGCAGACTGATACTTTAATAAAATCAATAAAAATGAATTACTGGAAAAATGAAATTAAAAAACAACAAAGACATACAAAATTCAAGGTCCGATTTTTTTTTTATTAGATGGAACAGACATAACATTCCTCTGTCGAATTACTTTTAAACAGTGGCTCTCCACTGGGAGGGGGCAGGGAGAGCTCTTGATTGCCCCCTGCCCCCTCTAGACATGTGACAATGTCTAAAGACATTTTTGGTTGTCTCAGCTAGGGAGAGGATGCCGCTAGCATCTAGTGGGTAGAGGCCAGAGATGTCATGAAGCATCGTATGACACACAGGACAGCCCCCACAGCAAAGAATTATCAGGCTCAAAATGTCAGTAGTGCTGAGGTTGAAAAATCCTGCCTTAAAAGTTTCTAAAAGGGGCCAGGTGTGGTGGCTCATGCCTGTAATCCTAGCACTTTGGGAAGCCGAGGTGGGAGGATCGCTTGAGGTCAGGAGTTCGAGATCAGCCTGAGCAACAGCGAGAACCCATCTCCACAAAAAATAGGAAAATTAGCAGGGTGTGGTGGTGCACACCTGTAGTTCCAGCTACTCTGGAGGCTGAGGCAGGAGGATTGCTTTAGCCCAGGAGTTGGAGGTTGCAGTGAGCTACAATGATGCCACTGCATGCTAGCCTGGGTTCAGCGTGAGACCCTGTCTCAAAAAAAAAAAAAAAAAAAAAAAAGTTTCTAAATGGCTAATCTCAGTTTTTGTATTTATCTCTTGGCAAATTGGTAACATTTTTGGACTCTGGTCCATAGACCACAATTTGAGAAGACCGCCCTAACATACTGACTTGAACTCGGACCCAGGAAGGTTACCAGACAAAACACAGCCAGACTCTCTAATCCTTCAAATCTGTGATGCTTCTGCATAAACAATACACTAGAATGAGCACAGGGGAATGAAGCTAGTGATGTAATCAAATGAAACATAAACAAATTATTCTCTGCAGACAGCAAGACCAGGGCTTGAAGCCTAGCATCATTACTTCCTAGCCATGCGATCTTGGGACTGCTATTTCATCTCTCCAGGCCACCGTTTCCCCTCTGTGGAATGGGGATAATGCCCTCTTCATACGGCTGTTGCGAGGATTAAGTGTGAATAATTGCTATGGACAGTGCCTAACCTACGGAGGCACTTGCGCTCGAGTTAGCTGGCGCTGGTTGACCTTCTCCATCAAAGGTCACTGAGGAGAACTCCAGAGCATTCTTCTCAGTCTTTTTGTTTCTGTGCTGGGGTTGCGGCAACACTCACATTTTCTCCTCCTTCTCAGAAGAGTGGGGCTGACCAGAAACTTTCAACTGTCAGACATGTGGAAGAGTGATGGGCAGGTCCTAACTCCCCCTGAGAAGATTCTAGGAAACTACTTTGTGAAGTGGAAAGTACTATGCAAATGTTAGGAATCTCTCACTGGCTCAGCCAATATTTATTGGGCCCCCACTAGACGCCCTTAGTATAAAGCGGTGGGAAGGGAAACTAAAATTAAAAAATAAAGAGGCCCCCACAAAACTTGACGTTGTAGGAGTTACCGCCTGGCAGCAAACCGTGAATGTTGTGAGACCCAAAGCTGTTTGAAAAAGCAGAACCAGGTTCCCATTTGTTCACTGGTAAAAATGATCAGGAAGGAAGAGAAAAAACAATTCGCAAAGAAGCCTCTACCACAACTTATATGGTAGCCCCAGTGTGACCAGGCCGGGCTTTGGCAGTAAATACTGGGAGGGATCTGAAGCAATGAATTCCAGCTCCGCCTTAAAAAGTAACTTCCAGCTGGCTCCTGCCCTGCTGTCCACACCTGGAGCGGCGGGGCCCACGCACCTGGCACCACAGGACAGACCCTCACGGTTTCCTGTCCCAGGAATGGGAGGGGCGAAGGGTGGCCAGCCCCGGCTGAGATGCCGTCCTGGGAGGGTGAGAAACTGCGGGTGGTGGAGGAGGTGCAGTGAAGCTGGGCCACGCTGCGGCAGAGCCCTCCCATCAGGGGCAAAAGGCCCTCGGCAGGTGGCCCCTGCGGGGGGCCAGGTGGGTATTATGCCCAGTGAGGTCTGTGCTTCCCACAGTCCCTTTTCGAGACCGCTTCCCTCCTTTCACAATTGCGTGTGAGTCATGCCCTCGGGCCTGCGGAAGCGGCTCTGCACAGGGCACTGTCGCGCTCTCACTTTGCATCTGAGTCAGCGGCAGGTGCTGCGGGGACAGCTGCAGTTGAGGCTGAGGACCAGGCGGCGATCTGGGACAAAAGCCTCACCGGCCAGGACAGTACAGAGGCGGGAAAGTTACTGCGCCCAAGACAGGCATGCCTGGGGAAAGGTGTGGATAAATAACACATTTGTTAACAACTGGTACCTGCTCGGAAGGAAGACTCTGCCTGGTCCAAGCCCCCAGGATTTCAGCTCCTGCTCCGCGGCTGCAGCACGCACCGTGTCTTTCCTGCCACCAGCCGGGAGGCTGAAGAAAGTCGCCTTGTCACACTCGGTACGTGAGGACGGGCAGACCCCGACAAAATGAAGAGAATTAAGACAATTTCTCTCCCACAGACACGGCCTAGACGGGGAGATAAACTGTAAACACATAATCACCACACGTGAGATAAAGCGCTAAAAAGGCATTGAACAAGGATTTGGGAACAGAGAGGAAGAAGCGATGCCTCTGCCCGGGAACAAAGAACCGCTGCTTTATGTTTCCCTGTAGGCTGCTGACACAGATACTCAACATTCAGAGCCAGCAGTGACTGACACTGGGCCCTATTATGTAGCAAACACGTTTTCATTTTAGGACTTGTTCATTCTAATTCATATTATCGGGTTTCACTGCTGTGGCAGAACGTACGGTCTTAAACCGTGCGTGTTAATCCCAGTCACTCAAGTCTCCTCATGACACGCCATAAAAGTATCTTTTTACCCCACACAAGCTTTGTGTCGCCATCTAACTTGTGTCTTACACAATGTGCCTTTCATTTGCAAAGGCAATTCACTCACGTAAATGTTCCTGCAGATTGTTAAAGCCTTAGATTCTGGTCCCAGGCCTAATTGGAGAATGAATTAGATACATGTTTCAAACATACAGTCCCAACACATATCCATGCAACATTTGAGATTTCTTCCTATTTCCAAAGAAAATGTTATACGAGTAACACTCACCTTTTTTTTTTTTGCATGTTAGTCTCCTATTACTTTTTTCTGTGAAATCAGGTCAAGTGTATACTTTCCAGGGCTAAGCTCTTTGCAAATCAGCCCTGTGACTCAACTTTGCCATAACCAGGTATTTTGGGGGCTTTTAAAAGCATGGAGACATTATTAAGATTAGTAAAAACAGGATCTTCAAAGTCATGCAAGCTGATAGCACAAAAAAATCATTTTAGCTTTCGATGGTTTGATGAAACTTTCTATTCACTGGCTTCATAATTCATAAGCATCAAAGTAAAGGAAATTGTGGTGACATGATTTTGCAGTCATAATTTCTGACTCTCACAAATGCATTCATCTGAGTCTAATGTAGTATTTCTCTTTAATTTGATATGGGTAAAATATAGATTTTAGAATCAGAATCAGTTTAACAACTGGAAAGACCCTTTGAGGAAATTTGTTCCAAACACATCATTTTACAGACACATACTATTAGAATTTGATCAGTTTGTGACTGGCCAGATCCCATAACCACCCCCGGGCTCAGTTTCCTGATCTGTAAAATGAGCGGCTGGGCCGTAGGAACCCTTGAATCCCCTCCCACCTCAGACGTGTGGCAGGGTTCTAGCAAAGGGTTGTTGAGTGGATGAAGCTAATGCCCAGAGACACTGCTGGATCTGCCTGAGATCATACAGTGAGGGACAGACACAAGTCCTCTAACTCCCAGCCATTGCTGTTTGTATGGAATAGGCTTAAAATAAGATCTTAAAAAAAAAATACATAGAGATTAATGAACAAAACACCTTAAGAGAGAGAGAAAAAAACCCACCCAACTCTATGGTACAACCAGGCTTGCAGGGTGGCTCACGCCTGTAATCCTAGCACTCTGGGAGGCCAAAGGGGGAGGATCGCTTGAGGTCAGGAGTTCGAGACCAGCCTGAGCAAGAGCAAGACCCCCTGTCTCTACTAAAAATAGAAAAATTAGCCAGGCGTGGTGGCACGTGCCTGTAATCCCACCTACACGGGAGGCTGAGGCAGGAGGATCTCATGAGCTAAGGAGTTTGAGGTTGCTGTGAGCTAGGCTGGCACCATGGCACTCTAGCCCAGGTGACAGAGCAAGACTCTGTCTCAAAAAAAAATATATATCTATATATGTAGTACAACCAAGTCAAGGAAACTTCTAAGCAGTATATTTCAATGATCCGCACTTTTTAATCACAGACTGGCTTCCCTCAGATACCCACCTTATGTCCCTGGCATAACCAGGTGTGCACTGAAGGAGCCAGCCAGTGTCCTGGTGTCCACTGCTACCTCAAAAACTTCTCCAACATGGGGAGACAACAATTTATTATTTTCTCCCATTATAGATTGAACTGTATCCCCAAAACAATATGTTGAGGCCCTAACCTCTGGTAACTTATCTGTGAATGTGACCTTATTTGGAAATAGGATCTTTGCAGATGTGACCAAGTTAAGACAAGGTCATTTGGGTGGGCTCTAATCCAATATGACTAGTGTCCTTGTAAGGAGGGGGAAATTTGGACACAAAGAAGTCCACATGAAGACTGAGGCAGAGATTGGAGCCAAGGAACTCATGGGGCCCCCAGAAGCTGGGACAGACAAGGAAGGATCTGCCCCAGAGACTTCGGGGGGAATATGGTCCCGCCAACACCTTGATTTCCGACTTCTGGCCTCTAGGATTGTGATAAAATGAAATTCTGTTGTTTCAAGCCACCCAGTTTGTGGTACTTGGTTGCAGCAGCTGCAAGAAACTAACACACCTGTCATGCTTTGCGGGTTGATTGGGCTCACTTGAGTCCTTCTCATTGGGGATTTTGCAGAGGGTGGCTGGGGCTGGAGGCACCTGAAGGCTCCACTGGGCTGGATTCAAGATGGCTACTCACACGGCTGCAGGTGATGCTATCGCTTGCTGGGGACTCAGGTAGGGGTGTGGACAGGCATGTGGCCTCCCCATATGGCACGGGTTTCTGGAAGCATGGCAGTGCCATTCCAGAGGGGCAGGAGGTAGAGACAGCTATGCCAGGAAGGCTCTGGTGGGGCAACACGTGCAGCATCTGCTTGCTGTAGTCCATCAGTCAGACCTGTCGAGGGGGCATGGCAAGGTCACGCTGCAGAGAAGCACGTGGGTTGGGAGGTGGGGCTGGGACCATGGTGGGAACATACAACCCAGGAAAACACTTTATAATGGTTACCTGCTAAAAGGAATGTAGTTCACTGTAAAGCCAAATATTAGTGACTTAGGGACGGTTCTCGGAGCTGTTTTGAGCCATTGTGTCCCTCTGTTAATACCGATTAACAAGATTAGGTTGTAGAAAACATTATTCCTCAAGATAGTTAATGATACGTTGGGACCCAGAAGAGCTACTGTAGCCCCCAGGGGTTCTAAATTACATGGAGGGCTTCATCAGAACAGTTTTTCCTCCAGAACCCTCATCACCCCTGGTCACAGCTCAGGAGACCGGAGGGCACACTTCCTCTCCTTGCTGGGGGATCATTTACTGCAGCTGTCGCACTATGTTCCTTGAGTCCCAGCTGACGGGGAAGGAGCTCCCTGCAGGTTCTCCCTGAAGCGCGCTCCTTTGGTCAGCTTGCCTTTGGGAAATGCCATCTGGGGGTCAGCGTCTTGCTGGCCACTGAGACAGGAGATAAGTGAGGAATTTTAGAAGTTCAAAAGAAAAAAAACGCGGCAGTCTAGAGAGATGGAGCTGAGGAGCTCCTTACCCTTGTGTTTCTCTCTCCTTTCCATGCCGGAAGAGGAGGGGGGACCTCTGGGTCTCCGGCCATCGGCCACATCTCATCTTTAGATGCTTTTCCTTTTCCCACGGGGGAAGGGGTAGGTTGAGGTTCTGCCTGGGCCTGACGAGGCCCCTGGAGGCTGGGACAGAGGGGCCATCGCATTCCTGCTCTCTGGTTCCCTTTCCTCTGACAGGGAAGGTGAGCTCTTTATGGCCTGGGAGGTTCCAGGTGGGGCCAGCACTTGGAGGGGCCACCCTCTGCTAGGGGGCCTCCTGCTCTCCGTTTGGGGGAGCAGATGCAAGAACAGGATGCCCAGAAGAAGGAAAGGTGCACCACCCACCAGAAGACGGCTGCTTTGGGTCACCGTTCTCCTGTGGGGGCAGACAGTGGCTTTCGTACTGCACTGGGTGGAGCCCTTCAGGGCCTTTGGTGACATCAGGGACCCCCAAAGGGAGGAGCGAGGTGGGAGGAGAAGGAGACTCTGGGCCCCTCGCTCTTTTATTTTTTTAAAATAGATTTTATGTTAATATTTTTAGAGCAGTTTTAGGTTCATAGTGGAATTCAGGAAAAAAGTGTAAGAGAGTTCCCGTATCCTCCAGTCCCCACACACACACAGCCTCCGCTGTCAACACCCCACACCACAGTGGCACGTTTGTTACAAAAGACGAACCTGTGTGGACACATCCTAATTGCCCAAAGCCCATAGTTTACATTAGGGCTCACTCTTGGGTTATATGTTTGTGGGTTTTGACAAATGCGTAATGACACGTCTGCACCATCACAGCATCACGCAGAGCAGTTTCGGGCCCTGAAAATCCTGCGTGCTCCACCCTCTCTCCTCTCCCTCCCCCAACCCCTGGCAACCACTGATCTTCTTACTGTTTCCATAGTTTTGCCTTTTCCCTCACCCCTTTTTAACCAGAGCTGATCTGTTTTACATATTGGTCTTTTGTTTAAAATTTCATTTGAAGACTAAGTAATGCTGCTTCAAAAGAAGACAAAAAAAGGTGTGTAAGTTAATGGGCACCTCCGGCCATTACTCTAGCTGTGTGACCCTGGGTGAGTCACTTCACCTCTCTGAAACTCAATTTATCACCCATAAAACGGCAGTGATGGTGGCTGTCTCACATAAATGCTGTTGTACAAAGCACCTGACAGGCACCTGCTGAATGGCAGAGGCTCAACAAGCATAAATTCCCTTTCTCTGCTTGGTCTGCTCACATTCAGTCACCGAGTCCGGCCTATTTTGCCTGCAGAGTTCTAGAATTTCTCTCTTCTCCCTATCCCTACCACAACTCCTGTCTAGTTCAGACTTGATCTGGTTCAGAGTATTTAAAAACAATGATTATCCTACATACCTGTGCCAGATGCTCACCTTTAATACAAAAAATGTGCAGATATGACTTAGCAATGGGAAGGGAGGCTTAGGTGGAGTCCTAGGAGTCGGCAGGCAGGTGTTGCTGGCTGTGTCCCAGTGCAGCTCTCTGGGGGCCTTTCCCTCACTCTGACAAACCGCCAGGGGACTTGGGTGGTCCCTGTGAGTCTGAGGGGCTTTTGTGGTGGTGGCGGGCTGCCCATTTAGAACCCTACTTCCAAAGTTTCTTATGCACCAAGCTATCTAGTACTCTTGCCAGCGCCAATCTTACAAGATGCAACGTAATGGAAAACAACCACGCCACAGACACACCCGAGACTTCAGCTGGGCAGCTTCCTGGGGGGCGTCCCTTAAATATCCATCCTAGGGTATCTTCTGAGTAAGACCCTCTGAACAGAAGGCCCTCATGGCATCTCACTTGGACTGCGCTGTCGATCTCCTGAGTGGTCTGCATGCTCCCATCTGGGATTTGAGAAATAGGTAGTGAATTGAGCAGAACTTGGTGACTTATTAGAAGCTACAAATGAAAGAAAATGTTAGGACAAGTCCCAAGCCCCGGAAATGGTGGCAGTGTTACAGAGTAGGACAGGGAACCTGGGGGACCTGCAAATGTAGCACTTCTGTGTCGGCCAGCTCAGAGTGCAGCGCTGTGGGACCCGCAGGCAGGCGTGGATGCCGCACGGAGCGAGTCCCGGGGGAGGTTGTCTTGCTCCCTCCCCAACTGATTTTCCCAGTGTGCTTCTTTGGCGCAATGTCTTCCCTTTTATTTCATAGTTCTGGGGAGAGAGTTAATCATTCTTACGCCATGTCCTGTCTACAAGACAATTCTTATATGACAATTCTTATATTCTTATATGTAATCTAGTGTGATACTTTACTGTGGAAGTACCAAGTGTTGGCTTATTGTTTGGCTGAATTGAGTAGATATTTGTGTTTTAATACTGTGTGTGAATACATATTATAAATATTTTTAACAATTTTACTTTATATACATGTGGTAGAAACATAAAATTTTTTAGAAAAGGAAAATTAGAGATCACGTAATCCAATGCCCTCAAAATACAAAGTAATGTAGCGTGCATGACTCAAGCACCTTCTGTGTGCATATATCCTATGATTCCTTCCTTTAGGGAGTTCCTATTCTAACTGGGGTGGGGGGAGTCACCTCACTGGCCATTGCCATGGCTTCGCTAGTTAAGTGGCCAAGGCAAAATGTGTGGCTGGGAGGAGTTGAGGATAGAGCCACTATGATTGCTTTTTTTTTTTTTTTGAGACAGAGTCTCACTCTTTTTGCCCAGGCTAGAGTGCCGTGGCTTCAGCCTAGCTCACAGCAACCTCAATCTCCTGGGCTCAAGCGATCCTTCTGCCTCAGCCTCCCGAGTAGCTGGGACTACAGGCATGCGCCACCACGCCCGGCTAATTTTTTCTATATATATATTTTTAGTTGTCCAGATAATTTCTTTCTATTTTTAGTAGAGATGGGGGTCTCACTCTTGCTTAGGCTGGTCTCGAACTCCTGACCTTGAGCGATCCACCCGCCTCGGCCTCCCAGAGTGCTAGGATTACAGGCGTGAGCCACCGCGCCCGGCCTTATGATTGCTTTTTGCTAGAGTGCTGGAAAAGCTGAAAGGTATAAAACATGAGCTGTTTTAAAAAAAAGTCCTGGAAGCAGTGTGGAGAGAAAATAGTAGCGGGAGACAGAGAATTCAGTTTAGAATTCTGCCTGACCTATGAGGACAGAAAAGCAACCGTAGCTCCTACCTCTGATATATTACTGTCCAGTTACTGCTATCCTCACAGAGGTTGGTGAGAAATCTTCAAATCAGACTAAATTTAAATGCATGTAGAAGGCATCAGTTTTAATTCACAGACTCAAATTTATAAGAAGTATCATATTCTTTTTTTCTCCAGACATATTTTAGGCTACTTTATTTATTTCCAAGCCACGTAAAACACATTTTTGTTTTGATTATATAAATAATACAATTTTACTGGAGAATATAGACCATGGAGTCCCCTTCGAGCGGGCTGGCTCCACCGACTCTGTTCCAGGCATCTGTGACGTGGCTGGGCCCAGGCCTATGTCTTCAGGGAGCCAAGCTTTCAGGAAAAGCCATTGATACGAGGAACTTCTATCTCTCAACTGTTCAAAAATTCCTGAGTGCAAAAGCTGCTGATGGCTCTAATGTCTTCCCAAAATTATGGAAAGAAAAAACACAGGAAGACTAAATTTAGGATAATATTTCATTGAGTAGCTTGCCATAGTTGCCTCTATTTGAAAAAGTAAGTTAATGTGGTACAATATGAATTTTGTAAAGTGGGCAATGTATCAATAATTTGCTGATTTTGGTTATCATATCATGGTTGTGTAAGGGAAAGTCCTTTTTTAAAGGAAAAGTATACTGAATTATTTAAGGAGCATGAGGTCTGCAAACATTTACTAGCAAATATTTACTTTCCATGTTTGTTTCAGAGGAAAAATATATATGCATACATACAGAGAGAGAGAGAGAGGTGTGCGTGCATGCGCGCACACACACACACTCACACACACACAGACACTCACGGAATACGAGACGGAGAGAGAAAGAACGGCAAAGCCAGTGTGGTAAAGTATTAACACGGAGGAATCTCGATGAAGGATATACGGGAATTCTTTGTACTATCTTGTCAACATTTTTCTCAGTCTGTAATTTTTTTCAAAATTGAAAAGTAAAACAAAAATTTAGTTTAGTCCATGCTGTGTAACGCTTTAAGGACCGAGAATGAGCGGCGGTGGCGGTAGTGTGTGTGTGGGAGGCGGGGAGGGGACAATAAAGAGTCAATAGCTTTAGCTCCAGAGAAATTGGTAATCCCGCGACCTGATTCTGTACGGTTGCCTCAACTTCTCAAATGTTTCGAGAAACAATCTTTTTGCTTTTTATAGGTGCAAAGAGGTATAATTGAATAAATCAGAACAGAAAATGGAAAGATTCTCTGTTTTCTGTGATAGCAATTGTGAAATATGTATAAATATCAGCCCAGAAGGAATGAATTTGACTAACGGATGTAAAATCAAAATTGATAGGAATATAATCCTTTCGGTGATCTGCGTGTGTTCTGAATGCTTTTATCAAATGTTCCTGGGGACACAGGACACAATATTATTGTTAAGATACCTGGAGGGGAGAGGGCAGTCGTCAGATGGAGGAAAGATACTAGGTGTCATGTGCTTGCCTTGCTTGGAGAACACTGATGAAGAAAGATCAAGATACCAACTGCAGGGCTTGGACTGTAGAACCAGAAACCTGACCCCAGGAGCCTCTTCCGGACATGAACACACGGACTGAGACTCAGAGGTGGCTGCAGCATGTGGTCCTGATTTGTATCAGGAACTGGAGGCTTATGGATAACCCTCGCCTCAAAGGAAACACAGCACCCTTGATTAGTTAAGGTCTTATTGAAGTCCAACGCCATCTGCTCCAACTCAGGGCCTCACCAGGAAGACAGATGAGGGGGAGGTAATTTATTAAGTGCCTTCTATGTATGAGGCACAGGGCAGAGTGATGGGAATAAAATGGAATAAGTCACAGGATCTAGGCCATCAGGTGACTTAGAGGCCAGAGACCAAGGAGTTCCCATAAAACTCAGTTTCTCCATCTATAAAAGGGGAAACATCCCTCCCTCATATACTAAACATGACATTAGATGAATTGATATACATAAAGCATGAAGTAAACACTTGGCATGTACTAGGTGCTCAGTAGTTTCTGGTTCCCCTCTCTCCTGCTGGTGCTGTCTTTGGTTCCTCTGAATCTTGCCCACTCTGGTCTGTCCTGCCATGAGGGTTCCGTGGACCCAACTCTTGACCTTCTGCTGTTGTGTCCACCCAGATGCCCTAAGGACGTCTGAACTTGCCTTTACAGTGCACCCCACCCACACCCCACACCGAGACCACTGACTCCAGGGCAGACATTTATTTGGTTGGGAAAGCCATCTGGCTTTAAAATGTGAATATATTTGGGCTGCAGGAATGATTTCAATTTGTAGATTTCACCATGGTTGTGCTATCAAGCAGTGTTCGGGTTTATTAATTTTGTATGTATGAGAAGTCTTTGAAATTGTTAGTTCGTATGGATGGAAATAAATTTTCATGAAGTGAACTACAAGTTCTGTTATACAGGACATCTTTAATACTAGAGTAAAATAGCTTTTAGATTACTAGAATGTCAGGTTTCTGCTATAAATTTGTGTAGAAAAAGGGAAAAAAGAAAGCATAGATGGAACAAAAAAAGAAAAAGAAAGAAAATAGATGTGAAGTCACTGTACTTTTGATTATGTTCAGGAGGCAATTTTCATCCTGTTTCTCTGGGATCCAGACTTTTGTCCACCCTATGAAGCCCTGGAAAGGATGGGGTTATTTATTTCAACTCCACTAGTGCTCAGGAGCAACTTAGGACAGCTGGAGTTTGGCTGGAGGCTGAGCCAGGAGGAAACCGGAAGGGGCCAAAGCGAGGGCTGCAATTGCAGGCAGCCTGCAAGGCGCACATGTGTTAGATCACTGGGCTCAGACCGGGAGGAAATAGGATATCGAGGCCACTGGGCTGAAACCTTAGCCCAGACCCTCCCACGATGGAACCGAGGCTCCTCGCTGAGGGGCCCGGGCTGATCGGTGGACCAAGGGTGGAGGAATATGGATGTTTCAGCTTGTTGGTTTTTCACTGAAATCACATGAATGGCTGTCTGCCTGAGAAAAGGCTGTTTAGGGTGCACTTTTCTCCTTTGAGTTAATTCTCCCATGTGCCCCAGGCTACAATGCTATGGGGGACATTTCATAACTGCTTACAGAATGGTTCAGGTCTTCACAAAACCAAAACTAGTAGAAAGTACAGAATCCTGAGAGACCAAGAGAAGGAGCTATGGAGAATGTTGTCAGAGAAGAAATGTGATGAGTTGAACCAGAAGCTCAGATTTTTTAAAAAAAGCATACAGTTGCAAATGATACTGCTTTACTGGACTTGACAAGGAAGGAAATAAAATTGAAAAGCAAATTCTCCTAACCCAGTCAGAAGAAAGAAAAAAATTGTATTTACATTTTTCCCATAATTTTTGTTCTATTCCCTTTCTATGCTTTTTTCTCTGCCTAACAATGAATTTTGAATCATCATTCTGCTGCCAGAAATTTGTCTCACATTATTACCAAATGTAACTACAAAGTAAGGATACTGATCTCTGCAAATCGTGCCTGAGAATCAATGTCATTATTTCATAATCAAAGCATATACAGATGTGATTTGAGACATTGGAAATCTCTGATTTTACTTGTTAGTAAATGGAGTTTGGACTTAACTGATTTCAGAACTTTGCATTTTCAAAATAGTTTATACTTCTGAAATTAATTGTATATTATTTAATAACTTAATAACATTACCTGCTTTCTTACCCTCCATTTGATGACTCAAGCGAGATTATCACTAGATTGTGTCATATTATAAATTCTTAGCAGGAGTTAGATCTATGCAGTTTTCTGCATATGACATTTTGCAATTAGATGCTTGACATTGATAATGTTTTGAAAAACTCAGTTTTTAAATTTTGGTCTTTTTATTTTCAACATAATGAACCATGAAAATAGTGAAAATTCCATTTTTCTTGTAATATCACTTTAGACATTGTCAAATTTCCTCAGTCACAAGCTCAGTTACAGAGAGAAGGAAAGACACTGCCACATACAGAATCAGCAACCAACAGACCCACAATGTAACCAACTTGAAAAAGCAGAATAGAGCCCAGAAGCTATATACTGTGGGGCGCCAGGCTGAAAGACTGAGTTGACCTTAGGTAGACCTTCTAAATGTAGTCACCCATAGATGGGTTTCAGGGGCTCTGACACTCCCCCAAATTCCCTGGTTGGAAATTTTGGGGTGGGGCAGTATCTGCTTACTCAGATGCTCAAAGAAGGTCAGGTTATCCCCAACTGTTCCCCCACCCCGCCAAAAAGGTAAAATTACAATTCCACGTTCCTGTTTTCCTGCGTCCATTAGGTTGACAAGACAAGGTATTTTAAGGGCAGCTAAGGCAATGTGCAGATGATGTTTGGCCACCCTAGGATCACTTTCTCTCTTCTTTCTGCTAAAAGAACTCTGATTTTGCTCAGGGTGACAATGTGCCTGGCCTGAGGAGATGATTCACGATATTTCAAAACCAATCGTGACCACTTCATCCTCTTTCATTGAATAGTTGGTTTCCCAGCTGCCCTTTCAGCTGGGAGAGTCCATGGATGTGTGTTGCATTTCTTGCCAGTGAGATGCAAGAGAAAGTCGGTAGGGAGACTTCTGGAGAACTTTTGCTTTCTTTTTTTTTTTTTTTTGAGACAGAGTTTCACTCTCTTGCCTGGCGCGAGTGCCATGGCATCAGCCTAGCTCACAGCAACCTCAAACTCCTGGGCTCCAGCAATCCTACTGTCTCAGCCTCCCGAGTAGCTGGGACTACAGGCATGCACCACCATGCCCAGCTAATTTTTTCTATATATATTTTTAGCTGTCCAATTAATTTCTTTCTATTTTTTTGGTAGAGACGGGGTCTTGCTCTTGCTCAGGCTGGTCTCGAACTCCTGAGCTCAGGACGATCCGCCTGCCTTGGCCTCCCAGA
>RJWJ010003691.1:0-47829 GCA_004363605.1 Indri indri | reverse complement strand
TTCAAAATGTACCCCTAGTAGTTAGATGATGTCTTCAATGGATAACGCTTAACTCTTATTTTGCTGGCCTTCTATATATGCCTGCAGGAAATGCATGGAAAAAACCTGCAGTGAAAAGAGTAACCATCTGCTTTTAAATAATGTTCTTCCTGATATAAAAGATACTTGGGCTTTACCTTATTTTTGGTTAATAATACTTAACACAATGAAAAGAAATGATTGTATAGGCAAAGAGACCACAGCTCTACTTCCAACTGAAGTGAACATTAAGTTTCCATGCTTTTCTGCTCCAAACATTGCTGTCTTGACACATTTTTGTGCTATGTCATCATTATTGCATACATACTGACATAAAAGAGCAATCCATTAAGGTTTATATTTTTTTGTTTGTGTTATATTTTTTGTTCACTGTAAAACAGCCCATTTTGAAAAATTTTTAATCGACTTTTATTGTATTCAAAGATAAACCACTTGAAAATTTTGAGGAAGGAAAAAGCTGCTGAATTAAGTTAGCATATTCCCCCCCCCAAAAAAAAAGAAAAAAAAAAGTTAGCATATTCCCCAATAAATTTAGTCACATATATTTCTATGCTAATATATAAATTTATATATTATGTGTATATTTATGTATGTATTTGTAGATTATTATTACATTTTTCAGACCAGCTTTATCTATAGCGCACCAAAGGTGGCAGGGATGGAAGTTTATCAGTTAGCGTTTGCTGTGTAACAAACCCCTCTGAAACTCCAGGGCGTGAACAGAAAAAGGCGCCTTCCCTCCTGTGTCCGCAGGTCCGCTGGTCTGGCCTGCGCCTGACTGGGTGTGGCTCCCCACTGACGGTTGGCTCCGGGTCTCCCTCGCTTTTCTGCGACTCATGGCAATGGCAGAAGTGCCAGAGAGGCATGAGGACAAGCCAAACGCACAGCTGCATTTCAAGCCTTTGCTTGTGTCATTGGCCAAACTGAGTCATACGGCCAAGCCCAGGTTCACGGTGTGAGGAAACAGACCTCACTGCGGGGTGGGAGGGACTGCAAAGTCACATGGCCAGGTGCACAGGAGCAGTGAAGGGAGAAGAAGCGAACACAATGACGCAGTGTGAAGGAAGAGACTTGGCAACAAAAGCCGAGCTTTTCTGACATTGTTCTGACTCAGTTCTTAGAACCTGACGCAGTGAAGAATTAAAGAAACTATCTCAGGAAAGAGAGATGCCTGGTACTCCTACCGTGAAAGATAAAATTCTTCATACTGAACAGCTTTAGGCGATGCTTAGAAGAATTCTCTTGACAACGCTTTTAAAAAGATCATCATCCACCCCTGTTGCATTCATGTTCCCTTCTGGAGTGAGCCTAGTATTTTCGTGGAATAAAGACAACTTGCTTTCTCATTGTGATTGCCTCTCTGTATTCGGGAATTGTACAGAGATCGTCTTTCTAAGAGCCATAACGTGTTAATGACCAATATTTTTAACAATAATAACTGAAATAACAGCCACGTTCCTCACATGCATTATTTCATGTTAATCTTCACAGCAACTTTATGAAGTAGGAATTATTTATTATTCCTATATTCCAGATGAAAAAATTGAGTCCTAGGTTAAGTAACCTACTAAAGGTCACAGCTAACAGGGCCAGAATTTGGAGCCACTTAATCTCATGTACAATCCACATGTACAACAGGACACACACTGCTTCTTGTATCCCCTCTGTGAAAACAGTGCTTGTGCTATTGTCATTCCAACTCAATTTGGCACATGAAACCCCATAGCCAAACTGATACCGTGAACTAAACATGCTGTAAAATAAAAATAAATTATGCATCTATTATATATTACAGTTTTTTTCAGTATTGTAATGGAGAAAATAGCCTATCTGGATTGCTTCTGAGCACTATATTCTGAGGATCTAGGTTGATTGTTAGTAGATGAGTGCATTTTACAAAACACGTGAATTTTCTAATATTCTGAGCTCTCTCATTTACCGGGACCAGAAATACCACTGGCCTCATTGGCCTCTCAAACCAGTCTGGCTTGTGCTAGCCACGCCCACATCAGACTAGCAGCCTAAAGTCTTGCTTTCAGTGACCTACCACCCTGTTTTGGCAGATCCCAGCCCCAGGGCTTCCCTTGTTGCTCAGAACCACTGGGGAGTGTGTAGGCAGTTCCTCACATCCCCAGCCTCATCTGGGTCCCCACTGATGCTTAAAAACATTTTTTTCCCTCTCTGATTCTCCATCATGGTCTGTATCCTTTTCTAAAACTGGTATTAACTCAGCAAATGGAGTAACATTTGAAGAAACTCCCCAGAACTCAAACCAAGCAAGAGCCTCTTTCTGGGCCTGAATTTAACCCTCGGCCTTCCGTCTCACCCTTTCTTGCTCATGGATCTGAACAAAAGTAATCTCTGGGATTTTAAATGTTCTCAACGGTCATGTGAATGATTATCTTTTTCATTTGTATTAAGCTATAAAAATTAATTACTTTAAAAAGGTTATTCTATGAGTGGATTAATAAAATGTGGTATATATATATACCATGGAGTACTACTCAGCGCTAAAAAAGATGAATTAATGCATTTTGCAACAATTTGGATGGAACTGGAGACCATTCCCCAAGTGAAATATCTCAAGAGTGGAAAAACAAACACCACGTGTACTCACTTTGAGATTGAACTAACCAATGAGCACACATGTGCACAGAGGGAGGTAAAACTCAGTGGAAATCAAGCAGGGGGGAGGGGTGGAGGGGAGGGGCAAAAACCTACCCAGTGGGTGCAATGAACACTGTTTGGATGATGGGCACATCTATAGCCATGACTCAAGCAATATAAAAGTGATCCATGTAACCAGAAATATTTGTACTCCCTTAATATTTTGAAATAAAAAAACAAAAAAATATATTAAATTAAAAAAGGGTATTCTTAAGAAAAATACTTTTGGTACAAACTGGAAACAGAACACATTCCTTTAACCTAAGAGAGCTTTCATGTGAACCGCAAGCCAACAGTTATTCATTCAACTAGTGTGTGGTTTTTGCTTCTTTAACAAGAGTGGCATAATTTGGGAGGTGCTTTGGGAATAGAAATAGGAGGGTGGTCAAGCCCCGTTGAGGGTGAAATTCAAATTGTTTTTATAACTGATATGGCACAAACACTGATTACTCAGAATGGACATGGGTCATAACTGGCCTGTGTGGCCATTGGTGTCACCTCCACATCGGACCGGACCAACCTCCCTTTGGCACCAGCACTGCTTCCCAGCGCAATTACCCCATTTCTGGCTCCAAACTTCTGTTAGGTGCTTTTGTAAACAAAATCTACTGTGGAAAGGAAAGGAGTTGTCACCATTTAGGAGATTCAGTTTCTGAGGCAATTTCAAAAGGTTTTCAAAGAGATCTCGAGTACTTACTAGAATAAGTTACCCCTACTTAAAGTGTGTTGCTGATTGAGAACATAGAAATTCTGGCATATTTATTCAAGGACAAGCATTGTTATTTGGTCATACTTCCTGGGAACTGGTATACTTAGTGGTGGCTTTCATGAAATGACTATTATTTTAATGAAATGTCAAGTCAGGTGACAGTTGTCTGACTTAGTTGGAGAACCTTAAGCCTATGGAGAAAAGGAGGTTATTGTTAGATTGGAGCAGTAGGTGGAGAAGTATCACATTGTAAAGGAGCAATCTGGATTTGGGAAGAGCAACCAGATATCCCAGTCTGACAACCAGCAGCGAGGGAACAGCCTGTGCTGTTTGCTTTCAGTGTCTGGGTTGCAGGATCGATGGAGTCCGCAGGAACAGAAACAAGTGCCCCAAACAGAAATCGTGACGAGCTCAGCTCTGTGTCAGTGTTTCGTTTGCTCTCCATGCTCGCAATGTTTTTTTCATAGTGGGTTTGCAAGTTAGAAGTTCTCTGGAAAGACAGCTGAGTGACGAGGACATGGGAAGTGTGGGGCTGGCTCTGGGGCTTGCGAATGTGTAATAGAGTAATTCCACCACAGAAAGAGAGGCTCTCTCTGGTGATTTTTCTTTTCTTAATTATACTTTTCTGTATTATGTAAACATTTTACAAAAATACATTTTTATAATCTAAACAGTATTATTTAAAACTGTTATGGTCTGTAACAATTAATGAAGAAGTACACAGTGTACTTTTAGTTTTCAAAATTATAGAAGTAATACACAAATACATTCTTATCGTAAAAGCGCCAGGGCAAGTCATAATGATGCGGCCGAACGGGAAGCTCCCTGCTCACTGTCCTCCCCGTGCTTTCCTGCCCAGAGGGACACAGTTTTGTGTGCGTCCCTCTAGTCCCTTCCTGTGCATTCTTCTCTGTATATATGTGTATATTATCTCTTATATTTACCTAAGTGTGATCATACTATATATACTGTTTTATAATTTACCTTTTTCATTTTATACCACATGTTGGAGATCTTTTAATATCAGTATATACAGGTTGACCTCATACTTTTTATTCAAAAATTTAAAAAAATATAACTTTATTCATTTGATTTCATCCATTTTAATAGCTGCATATTATTTACTAAATATATAAAATATACACATACATAGTTATAATATAGGTGTACCCTAATTCATTTAACCATATCTCGAATAATGGACATGAAGCTGTTGCAGTGACTATCCTCATCCTTATGTGCACGTGCAACCATGTTTGTAGGAAAGATTGCTAGAAATGGAGTCTCTGGGTCAGAGAGTGCACACATACTCATAATGGCAGATACTGCTGAACTGCCTTCCTGAAAGACACTGTCACCTGATACTCCCCACACGGGTAAGTCCTGTTTCCTCAAATCCTAGCATTTTGCCGACATCATATCTTGAAAAATACAGTAAATTTATCAAGAATGTTTGGCAGATGTCTTCCTTTTATAAACAGAAAACATACTGTAAAATTACATTGAAATGTCGCATTTCAAGACTGGAAGCAAAGACACCCAAATGGTAAAAGTGGTTCTCTTTGGGAGATGGGCTGTGGGCAATTTTCATTTCTTATGGAATTTGAAAAAAAAGACAGTTAATTAAAAATGAGAATGTTAACATTCAAACATAAATATTATAGAAAAAACAGTGGTTATAGAAAGAAAGAGAAAGGGAGAAAGAGAAAGACACCATACATAAGTCCTTGTCTATTTAGCCATTGGATGGAATAGAATTAGGGAGCTGGTTTGTTTATACTGCAAAGCAATGTTAGCTTGGGCTTTCCAGACACAAAAACACTTATTCAGAATAGACATCAGAGTAGATTCTTTAAAATGTTATTAAAACACATATAATTATTACAGTCTGAGAGTAGAAATGATTTAACACCTTGGAAAAACTTTAATAGTCTCATTATTTTATGCTAGAATCCAACCTACTTTAAAAGAGCATTGGTTTATAAAATAAGGTGTGACATAATAAAATTAGGGACAAAAATGAACGTTTTTACTGAGGAGGTTCTGACAGCATTCATTAACTATTACACATTTTCTTTTTCAGTCATAAGACATAAAATATTGAGCAACTGATAATTTTTTAAGATTATCCTAGGATAATCTTTGTATAAGATTATTCAAAAGTGAGTTTATGAAGTTTATTTCCTGCACAATAATCTAAGTTCGGTGATTTTTTTTAACGTTCACAGGTGAGATATATGTGACAACATTGCAGAGTGGATCAGCTCTATCACTTGATGTATTGCCCTTAGTTTAAAATGACTGTTTTTTAAAACATATGGCTCCGAGCTGAAGTTTTATCACTGCTACTGTTTTTCTTCCCAAAAGATCATATACCAGTTTGATAAATTTTATCAGTGGGAAAATATTTTCTCCTCAAGTTAGGAATGAATTTCTGCAATTGGAAACATTTCTTACATTTAAAATATTGACTCAGAACATACTCTTCTTTTAATGGTAGGAGTAAGTCTTTAGCCAATAGTCATTAGAACACCGAGAATGGTGAAGCAATGTCAAGAGATTGTCACGGAACTTGTACAAAGGTAGAGTTGCCTTACTCATCTTTCCAGCCTGGTGTCCTGTGCCAACAGGCCACAGATGTCGGCAGTGAGTATGTGTGCATTTTGCCCACAGGTCTGGGAAGACACAAGGTGACATGGAACCTTGCAGCTCAAACCCACTAAAGATGTGCAGGAGTTTGAGGAGGGCACTACCGTGAACTTGGAACAGTGGATGAGATCGAGTTTAGGATCTTGTTGACAGAAAGATTATCCAGAGAGTTAGAGCTCCAAGCTCACCCACCCCACCCTGTAACTCAGGAATTCCTCTGTCAGAAATCCCACCGAGGCTGGTCCTGGTTTCAGGGTAATGGTCACACATGCCGCATCTGAGATCCTGGACAATGATGACTCCGGAGGGGTAAGGAAATCAACTGCCCCCAGCAGTCCTGGGAATGGGCTGCTGAAGGGACCCAGCTCACTCTGGTCTTGGGAGCCGGTCTAGGTTGTCCCATTGCTGACCTGGCCACCTTCTTACCTTGGCATACCTAACTACTCCTCGCTCCAAACCCCAATCCCTTCCTCCCTCCCTTCTTTGATTTCCTCTTGCCTTCTTTCTTGAGGAATCCTTCTCTGTGCCCCTAAACCTGCCCCTCCCACCACCTTATATTCCTGATCTGGTATGAGCAGGCCATGGACCAACACAAGTAATAAGTAAATGTCTTTTGAATGAGTAAATGAGGGTCATGTATGGCTCGGACTTCTCAACATTTATGCAAACTCTTTAAACTCTTTCATGTTTGTCTAATTATACTGCATTTTTGGGTAATGGGTTCTTTAAGCTAGTTACTTACCAAGTGAAGTAATTCTTAATTGTTCTCAACAGACATTACAGGGAATGCAAGCAGTGCTTTTTAATTGAAACATCTTGGGATTCATTTGAAAAAATTGAGTTCATTTTATCCAGATTGTATGTGTTTTTAGAAAATTTGAACTCTTGATTCACTTCACAACCATTTTTGGCATTTTCTGTCTTCATTCAGCAGAATCTCTCGCCTTTTCCCTCCTGAACCCCTACCCCACTCTCTCCCTCTCTAAATCCTTTTTGGTGTAGTGACCAAAAATGCTTGCAGTATTTCCTTTTGTGGATATCTCAAAAACATTTTAAAAAAAGAGTTTGATGGTAACATTTGTTGCCTTTTGGGGCCTTAAAACCTTCTTTTCAAGCAACTAATTTGCCAAGCCCTGAGGCTTGGTTTGATGGTTCAGAGATATTTTTTATGTAAAGAAGATTTATTTTATCCCTAAATAAGTTGTCTTGAACTTTCCCTATGAACAAATATCATTTCTCTGGAAGAAGAACATTTTGGTGAGAGGAATGTCTAAACAAGTTCTTCTATTTTTGTCCCAGGCGTGATCACCCTTTTCTTCTTTTTACTTTTACCTATTTTTCTGAGACAGGGTCTTGCTCTGTTGGCCAGGCTAGAATGCAGTGGCATCATCATAGCTCACTTCAGCCTCAAATTCCTGGGCTCAAGCCATCCTCCTGCCTTAGGCTCTGAGTAGCTGGGACTATAGGCACCAAGCCCAGCTAATTTTTCTATTTTTTAATAGAGATGGGGGTGGGTGTCTGTGTGGTTCTTGCTATGTTGTTCAGGCAACCCTTATACACTTATACACAGTGGAACCCTTATACACTTATACACAGCTGGTGAAATGTAAAGTGTAAAGTGGTGCAGTGGTATAGCCACTTTGGAAAACAGTCTGGCAGTTCTGCAAAATGTTAAGCATAAAGAGTTACTGTATGAACTAGCTATTACACTAGGTATACACCCAGGAGAATTGAAAACATGTATCAACACAAATTGATATACATGGGTGTTCTTAGCAACATTATTCATAATAGCCCAAAAGTGAAAATAACTCAAATGTCCCTCAACTGGTGAATGGATAAACAAAATGTGGTGTATCCATACAATAGAATATTATTTGGCAGTAAAAAGGAATGAAGTACTGATACATGCCACAACGCAGGACAAATGTCAGAAACATTATATTATGGGGAAAAAAATACTCACAAAAGATCACATATTGTATGGTCCCATTTATATGGAATGTCCTGAATATACAAATCTATAGAGACAGAAAGTAGATTAGTGATTGTCTGAGGAGGGTGGGAGGGAAGGAAGAGCGACTACTAAATCATATAAGGTTGCTTTTGGGGATATGAAAATGTTCTTATAGTGTCAGTTGTACAGCTCTGTAAATATACTAAAAAGCACTGAATTGTACAGTTAAAAAAGGGTGAGCTTTGGGGTATGTAAATTAAATCTCAGTAAAGTTATTTTTTAAAAAGATCAGGCATGGTGGCTCATATCTGTAAACCTAACACTTTTGGGAGCCAAGGCAGGAGGATCACTTGAGGTGAGGATTTTGGTTGCTTCATATCCTTGCCAACTTGATACAGTCCATATTTTTTTGTTTTAGCCATTGGGTGGGTATATAGTGGTATAATATTATGGTTTTATTTGCATTTCTCTGATAACTAGTGAAATTGAGCACATTTTTATGTTTATTGGACATTTGTATATCTGCTTTTTGTTGTGCAGTTTTCTTTTAAATTTGTTCCCCTTTGGCCTTTTCTTAATATTAACTTCTTTTTCAAATTAGTTGGTTCTTTAAATAATCTGGTTAACAAATCTTTTGTCAAATAAGCATATTGTGGATTTCTTCTATTTTTCACCCTGCCTTTTTAGTAACTTAATGGTGCCTTTTGATGGATAGAAATTCTTTACTTTAATATAGATCAATATATCATTTATTTCCTTTATGGTGAGCACTTTTTTGGTCCTATTTAAGAACTTTTTGTCTGTCCCAAATAACGATGTTTCTCTGTTTTCTTTCACATTTAGATCAGCAACCCATCTGGTATGAGGTAAAGATTTTTTCCCCCATAAGGATAGCCAGTTGACCCCTAACCAATTCATGAAAAGACAGTCCTTTCCCTACTGCACTGCAAGGTCACCTTTGCCATAAGTTAGGTAAGCATATGGGTACGGGCCCATTTCTGGACTCTGTTTTCCCATTGGTCTATTTGTCTATCTTTATGCAATATAACTGTCTTAATTACTATAGCTTTAGAAAGCTCAGTTTTGATATCTGGTAGTAGAGTGACACAACTTCATTCTTCTTTGATTGTCTTGGCTCTTTTTTGGCCTTTTACATTTCACATATATTTTAGAATAAATTTGTCAATTTACACACACAATATGTACACACACCATGCTGGAATTTTGATTGGCACTGCATTGACTCTGTGTATCTTTCAAATCATAAAAATGACATTTCCTCTACTTATTTAGGGCTTTTAAAAGTTTTCCTCAATATTGTTCTGTAGTATTTCATGCATAGGTCTTACACATCTTTCATCAGATTTATTACTAGATATTTGATATTTTTCAAAAGGTAAATGGTATCATTTTAAAAATTTAATTTCCTCTTTATTACTGGTGTACAAAAATTGATTTTTGTAAACTAGCTTTGTATCTAGTAACCTTATTAACTTCACTCATTAATTCTAGTACTTTGAAGATTATTTTGGATTATTTATATATATTTAATCATGTAATCGGTTTTGTTTCGAACTCTTATCCCTTGCTAAAACCATGTTCTCTCACTCTCTGTCTCTCTTTTTTAAGAGATGGGGTCTTGCTGTTATCCAGGCTGGAGGACAGTAGCTATTCACAGGTGCAATCCCACTACTGATCAGTGGAGTTTTGACCTGTTCTATTTCTGACCTGGGCTGGTTCACCCTTTCTTAGGCAACCTGGTGGTCCCCCTACTCCTGGGAGGTCACTATATTGATGCCAGATTTAGTGCAGACACCTGACAGGCATAGCCCACTACAGCCCAGAACTCCTGGGCTCAAATGATTCTCCATGTTCTCCCTTACACAATATTGTTTAGTCTCTTTTGATCCTCTCCTTTGTTATAGTCCAGAATAATGGTAAGATTCATCAGTTCTCAGCTTCCCCGAATCCTCAATAGTTCTTTATAACACAGGTGTCACATTTGGAAAATATTTTGCTAAGCACTCCTAAGTTTCATAGTTGAATTCCTTTAAAACAGCTTGGTAATTTCTAGATTGTCTAAATGTTTAAATCTATCTTAGTCTACTTATTTGATCAAATTTCTTAAGAGTCTTACAGTAAAATGGTAACATCTTGATCACTTCAGCTTAATTTGTGTTTGGGAAAGTGAATAGTACAATGGCTAGAACTTAGGGTGGTAGAGGTATGAGATAAAGCTGAAATAACAGTTTGTTACATCCAGAGTAAGGGATATAAGAGGGAGGGGAGGAGGAGAGGTCACAATTTTCTTGTAACCTAATTTTGAGAATGACATCCCATTCCTTTTGTGGCCATATTCTATTAGAAGCAAGTCACTAGGTCCAGTCCACACTCAAGAGAGAGGATTACACAAGGCTGTGAGTACTAGGAGGTGGTAATATATAGGAGCATTTTAGAGGCTGCCTACCACGTTTCTCTTGGGCTTTCTAGAGGTGAGACTATTTTAACCTGATTCTGAAAAGGACCAGGCTAATTTAAATCACAACCAAATTATGTTATCATTTGTTTATTAAGGTTTCTAGACATGTCATCCATCTGCTGGCCCTGCCTAGGGTGTTTTCTAGCCTGCAGTATAATGCCACTCTTGTTCTTTATGACAGATCATTCCTTCTCAGGCCTTCAATTAATACCCCTGTATTGAATCTCTTTTTTGAATCTGATATCCAATCTGTCAACAAACTGTATTGCCTATACCTTCAAAATAAGTCCAGAATCTGGCTACTTCTCACCAGCTCTCTGCTCCCACTTTGGTCCTAGCCTCAGTCATTCCTGCCTGGATTATTACAACAGACTCATCATTGTCATCTCTGATTTGGCCCTTGCTCCACCTCAGGACCCTCTCAACATAGCAGCTAGAATGATCTTATTTAAGTGACCAAATCACCTTTCTGCTTGAAATCCTTTCACTTTAGTAAAAGATAAAGTACTAACCATAGCCCACAAGTCCCTAAAAGATCTGCCTGTGCCCCTCATCTCTTCGATGTCCTCTCCTGCCCGCTGCCCCTTCCTGTCTTAGAGCACACCAGCCACACTCCCACCTCGGGCCAAGGTACTGGCCATTCCCTCTGCCCAGAATGCCCTTCTCTCAGTAAGTGCTCCCTCACCTCCTTGAGGTTTTTCTTCAAATGTCACCTTCGAAATGAGGACTTTCCTAACAGAGCATTTTAAAATTGCAGTATTTGTGCCCAATACTTCCCTCCTTCCATGCTTTTTCTCCATTTTATTTATCACTACTTCATGTGCTGTATAATTAGTCTGTTGTCTGCTTCTCTCCACTAGAAGGTGGGGGTTTCTGTTTTGCTCACATTGTATTCCTAGCACCTGAACAGTGTCATTCACAGTGTAAACACTCCATAAATACTTGTTGAATGCTGCATGAATACAAACATGTGAGAAGTAAATCCCATTCATGGTGTTGAAGGGAGGTTCTGTGAAGTGAAGGGATGGAAAGGGAAATTCTGTGATGCTAACAGCCTTACCTTTGCACCGAACCTTCTCTAGTTCCTCCAGGACAACCCTGAGGATATACTGGGTGCCAGCAGTGCTAGGCCCTGGGGGTCCAACAGTGAATAAGGTAGAGCTAAGCCTATCTTCCAGGTTTAACTCTCCATTTTTGGTTTCATCTCATAACTGTAATGGTGAATCTTTGTCTTTAACAAAGGACAGATGATGTACCACTAGGGTGGTAACTGTAATCTGAGCATCTTCACACAGAAATAAAAAAGCTTTGTGACTCTCACCCTCCGCAACCTTTGTGTTTTAGTCTGGCTTTCTGTGGCATCTAGGCCCCTTTAGTAACTAGCATTCTCACACTCCCACACATGTGCATACATTTTTTTTTCCCCACTGAATTGATCACAAAGGTATGTACAATAGGCCTGCGTATTTTCTTGGTTTCCTTGGTTGGACATCTTCAGATAGTCTTTCTTTGTAGCAAAAACAAAGTATTTCTTCTTTCTCTTAATTTTCCTGTATTAGTCAATATATACAAAAATAACTGCAAGACATCGTATGCTCTCTATATACAATGAAGTCCTTCTGCAATGTTTTCAAATTATCCCTTTTTCCTGCCATCACTGTGACCTAAATTATCTTAACTGGATGTCATCACTGAATTAAGAGAATATTGTCATCCCTTTTTCCCGTTCCAACCTAGCCTTCATATTTATACTTAAATATGTCTAAGTATAAATATATTTAATATAGTGCCATTTAGCACTCTAATCTACTCTTAGTCTTTCCAGTGGGAACTCTCAGCTCTAGTTATATAATATTCTGTACAATCACTCGGAGTTCATGTTAAAAATCATGTTTATGTCCATCTCAAGGGCCCTGACTGCCCCACCAATGGAGTTCTTCGGCTGTTTTCAAGAACCAGCTAAAATTTCCTTTTCTGAGATTTTTTTGGGAACATTTTGATTCCACGTCATTCTTTGATTCTAAACACCCTAACAATTCATGTAACATCTCACACTATGCTGCATTTGTTTATATACATTACTTTGATTTGTTGATAGTCTCTAATGTAATTTCCTTGGCTTTCCTCTAAAAGAATGCTCCCATTGTTTTAATATTTAATATTAAAGGAGAGATAAAATCAGTAATTTGATAAGCAATTTAGGGATAGTCAATTTTTGAGGTTTAAATTGCTGTGAAAAAGGAATTGTGAATTGCTTATCTAGATGGAAGCATCTTACTAACCGAAAACCAATGTATTGGTAACTGTTAGGTGTGACAGTTGGAATTTGTTACATTATTTCATAGTCACATCTCAGTTATATAACCTACCTACTGTTGCACACTTTTTATCATTTATTTATAAGATAACTTTATTTCTATTTGGGCACATGATTCGCTTTTTTCTCCGTATCGTTCAGCTTCCCTTCACATACATTTTCCAACACTGAATTAGTTCAAAATATATTCGAGGAATGGCGTGGAGATTTAGGAAAGGTGGGAAAATTATGGGCTAATTCATCAGAGGAAGAATTCTGGACAGTCATTAAAAACTGTGGTCATTCAAAAAACATCATTAAAAATATAAAAAACATTTCTTTAGACTTTTAACACAATAGTTCATAGTTCACTATTTTTCACTTTCCAGTCTGAACTCTTAACATGGAATCTCAGTTTACATGGGTGAGTGGTATTTCGCCCTGTGGATGGAATCCTTTTAAAAATAAATTCGGAATATCCTTAACTTCATTGCCAGATAAAGCAACAGAGCAGACTGTGTCCCAAACAGAATATCCCTAATTCCTCTGGGTTGAGACAGGTTGCAAGATCATTTTTTAATCACTGAAAAATGCTGCAATTATCCTAACACTTTGCAGAGGTGATAGACGAGGCAAGTGAACCGCACTCATCCTTGATAAACGATTTTTAACGTTGACACGTGCTTGGAACTACAAACACTGGAAGGGGCTGATAAGGCGCTTTCAAACCGAAATCTGACAGGACTGTAATGCCGCCCTTTCACAGGTTTCCAGGGCGATGGGCACTGCAAGCTCCGCCAGCCAACGTCCGTCGGCCGAGGGGCAGCCTCAGACACAAGTGACGGTGACTGTTCCGTCTGCGCGCGGAGTCGCGCCGGCCACCCCCGGCGAGGGGCCCGGGACGCGTCTCGCAGACAGAATTGGCCGCGCCGGGCCGCGCGCCGCCTCCTATCCCCGGGCACCACCCCGAGCGCCGGCCGGCCCGAGCCTCGGCTCCGCGCGCGGGGAAAAGAGCGCAGCGGTTAAAACCGTTACTACCCCCTTGAGTTTTGAACTGATTCAAACTTGGCTTCCAGCCCCCGCCCCGCCCCTCCCCCGCCCGGGAACTCCGCGGCGCCGGTTCCCGCCAAGAGCCGCGAGCTCGTTGTCCCGCCCTTCGGCCGGTTCCCGCCACCCCACCCTCCCCACCTTCCGCCCGTGCCGGGCTTCGGGGCCCCTCAGAGGCCTCCGTCCCCGCCTGCCTGCCCACCGCCTTCTTGAGAGGCGCCGTGTGTTCAGCCAAAGAACAAAGAGACGGCTACGGCTGCGCTTCCACACGGCGGGCAGCTTCCTCAGAGCAAGCCCCGCCGCCCGCGCGCCCGCGCGCCCGCCCACACGCACGCGCCGCCCGCCCGCGGTCCCCGAGCGCACTCTGCGTGGGGCTAGCTCGGCGCCTCCGAGCCCGGCGGGCCCTGTGATTGGATGGGCGCCCGCCTTGCGTCCCGCCAATCGGGGCGGCGCTTGATTGGATGGGGGGGGGCCAAATAAAAGCGATGGCGATTGGGCTGCCGCGTTTGGCGCTCGGTCCGGTCGCGTCCGACACACAGTGGGACACAGAAGGCAGTGGAGCCCCGGCGGCAGCGGTGGCGACGGCGGCGCGCGGGGGCGGCGCGCGGGAGCGGCGCGGGCTGGCGCGCGGGACGGAGGTAAAGCGCCGCTGTTGGCTGCCCGACCGGCGGGGCTCCGGGAGTGCGACCCGGGCGGCGGCGGCGCCCGGACCTCCCCGCCGCTGTTCTGCCGGTTCCTGGTGTCGCCCAAGCGGGGCTCACCGGGGGCCGCTTTTATAGGCGCACGGTGGGAGGTGAGGGCAGACCCCTTGGAAGGGGCCATTGAGATCCGCACTGGCCCGCGCGACCCTGCGAGTGTAGCAGTGCGGATCCCCCAGAGATGCGGGGCGGGAGCCAGGGCGGGCGCGAGGCGGGGAGCGTGCGGGAGGTTCCTCTCCGGTGCCCGCCCCGCCGGGGTACCGGGGCTGGGGCCGGGGGCGTTCCGGTGCCCGGTCGGGGTGGCAGCCCCGAGCTTCAAGTCTCCTTTGTGTGGTACGGCCGCGGCGGGAGCGCCCGGGTGGGACGGGACAGACACAAGTTGGTGGGACCGAGCCGCCGAGTCCGCACTCAGACAAAGGACGGACTGTGTCTCTGAAGGGCTCGGCGTGAGGGAAGGGCATGACACTCCGGCCGACCGCGGGCGGGAGAGGGGCGTGGAGGCGCGGGCCGCGGCCAGGGGAGGGCAGGGCTGGGCCCCCATCCCACGCACGCCGCGGGCCCTCGGGGCGCGCAAATTCCGGGCAGGGGCCGCGGCTGCTGCGGGACGGCGTGCGCGCCGGGGAACTCGGAGTAGCTTCGCCTCTGACATTTGCCCCCAAGCAACCTGAATGCTCCCTCATTTCTAGCAGTCTTCTCGTCTGGCTTTATGTTAAGTTTGAGGGACTAGACGAGATCTTCGCCTCTTTCTTGATTTTGTTCTTTGGAGGGCTTTCTGTTGAGTTCCCACTTCATTGTGTATCCTCCACCCGCCAAAAAAATCTGTGCCACGGGGTTACTTTTTGAAAATGGGAGGAATCTAGAGGAAGCACGATCTTTTGGAAAACTTGATGAACGCCTGGTGAGTTCCCACTTTCTAAAGAATCGCAATTAAAAAAAAAATTGCAAGCTGTTTTGGCGAACTTGTGTGATCCATCTGAGAATGGCGACAGGTGCTAACGAAATCAACTGTCATTTAGGCAGCGATTATTTCCCCAATCCCGAGCGTTGAATGAGGATGAAGTGGTAGAAATAAATGATCAAAATAAAGTGTCTATGACAAATATGTGTTTAGATTATATTATTAGCGATTTCTTATTAATTGGACTTGTTTTCCGTGAACAATAGCTTTGGCGAGTCAGAAAAGACTGGATACAGAAATGTTTGTTGCTTGAGAAATTGAATGTTTGCTGTCCACAGTTAAACTAAACTTCTTTGGTTTATCACACAGGATCTGTAAAATTTAAATTCATTTGGAAATAAAAATCTGTCTTTGGTATTTAAAAATATTTTACTGCAAAGCGTACTAGGTTTCAAGCAAGTCATTATCAGTTTAATTTTATGGCGTTTTAATGTCACGTAAAACATTTGAAAAATAAACCTTTAAAAAACACGAATGCTGTCACAGTTGAATGCAATTTATGTTTCTAGGGGTTTTGGAGTTTATTTTCTATTACTGTTTTCATCAGCATTAGCAACTAATTCATTTTTAGGAATAAAATGCAGGACAAGTGTGTAATACTAGTTTATTCATAATTTTATTTGCAAGAAAATGAAAGTATTCAAGATATATTTTAATTTCCTGTTCATGGTCTCTGAAGTTAGGAATAGTCACAGATATAAAGAATCCTGTTCTTTCTTTTTGGACGTGTTTTGGGGAATGTCATGCTTGTCCTGGAAACACTTAGGAAGATTGCATCTTAAATACTGATTTTTGTGGAAAGTGAATATATTCCAAGAAAAGAAGTTAGAAAAACGTAGGTACTCTTCTGACTTCATCTCTTCTAACGAAAATCTAATATTCACCTGCTAATGATTTCATAAAAATAGAGACAAAGAAATGCAGTGTAAAAAATCTTTGTTACATATATTATGCAGTGTTGGACACCACTCAGCAGACATTCCAGGTGCTGCTCTAAGTGTTGAGATTATAAAATGTTGGTATTACTCATAGTTATGTATTTAAGAATCCTACTGATAATCTTGTCTATTGTTATTTGGTAAGCTAGTTATGCAAATTTTTGGCAGAAATTTGGATATTTTAGGATAAAAACTTGTAACTTTGCCCCTCTCAGGTATTCTGTGTTTGATAATTGCTATCTTTGTACTGGCCAAAAGATATTTTTTAAAAAGTCCCTTAGGGGAATTGGTTTAAAATTTTGCTTTAAATTATTTTCTGGTAGAACTGAGACTGTGTTTAGTCAGTTTAAGTAACAATGATTAAAAAAACACTTGTTGATTTAGTGTAGTCACTAAAAGTTCTAGTACTTAGATACTGGCTTTACCTTGCACGTATGCATACAAGTGATTATGTTGGCCATTTAAAAGTTTTAGGCAGATTTCTCCAGATCACATTGGAACTTTTCCAAGATATATTCCATCCTTTGAGGTGACATGCTCAAGGAGTGTGAATTTATTTCAATATTAGCCTTTAAATAAACAGTAATTAAGAAAGTTGATTTGCTTTTTAAAAACCAACAGCAAGGACAATTCCTCCCATGATATAATGTATTTTGGGGTCAATTAGAAATGATGTACATGTTAACCTTAAAGTCTTTATGTCACTATAGATGATGAAAAAAGTTTCTGTAAATTTTGAAGGATACTGTATGGGTAGGTGAAACCTTTAGTTTGGGGGAGAGCATAAAGAGAGAGGAGCAATTTGTTAAATTCAGGGAAAGGTTCAAAGTCAGATGATAAGCTTTACTTTCTAGAGGTATTCCCTGAATTCCTAGGCACTCTTGGGTTCCCACAGGGATTTGTTCATATTTTATTATAGCGTGTATCAAATTATATTGTAATCACTTGTTTATGCATCCGTCTCCTTCATTATACTCTAAGTGCCTTGAGGCAGAGGCTCTGTCTTATTTTTCTTTGTATACCTAGCACCTGTGTAGGTAGTTGCTAGAGAATAGGGGTTTTAATAGTTGAATGAATCAAGGAAAATATGAAAAATGTAGGGAAATAACTTGACAAAGGAACTTGTAAAGCAAACAGTATGTATTAATATTCATGCCATGAGAAACTTTGAAAGGTGTTTTTCTCCCTGAGAGGCACTGATTACAAAGAAAAATAAGACAGTTGTCAAGGTGAATAAGTTCCAAGGTTTTTCCTAGTTATAATATTCTGTATATTGAAAATTGGATATCTTTTAGGTGCAACTATTGGTATTCTTGTTTGCTATTTCAGGCAACTATAGAGAAGCTTGATGATGAAATCTGGATATCTAGCAAATAGTATCTGCTTAATTTGATTTGATGTATTGATGATCCCTTTACAAAAATATAAAGAAGGGAAAGGGCAAGAGAGAGTAGCAAATCTTTTAATTGCAAGGTGTCTTGTTACAATTAATGAGTTCTTTATTGGAATAATTTGAAGTAGGTTTTGAAGCTAAAACTGAAGGAAGTAGGGATGACAGTATAATTATGAATCATTTGTTGGGATGCTCTCTTCATTCTTTTAAAATGATTTAAATATAGGTTAGCAAATCCAGTAATATCTCAAAAGTTATAGCTGATAAATTTCTAAGATGGTTGCACTGTTCCATATCTTGCCCCTGCACCACTACTTGTTGCAAAAATATGACAAAAATGACATGAAAAAGGGAATTAATATTAAAGTGTCTATTATTTGCCAGATTCATTTTTGTTTGTATTTTTCTGTGATAACATTCACATTACATGTTTTACTTTTATTTCTTGTAAAAACCACCCTGCATCTATCAAGAGACGAATGAACAACATTTGTTATATATTAATACATACAATGATATATTATTCAGATATGGAAGGAATGAAATTCTGATACATGCTATATACAACATGGATATACCTTTAGAACATGCTAAGTGAAATAAGCTAGACACAACCTTTTGTACAAAAATCATACAAAATCATGTGATCCCATTTATACGAGTTGGCTAGAATAGGCAACTTCATAGAGACAGAAAGTAAAATAGAGGTTCCCAGGGGCTGAGGGGAGAAGCAAATGGGGGTTATTGTTTAATGAGTACAGAGTTTCTGTTTGGAATGATGAAAAAATTGTGGAGAGGGATGGTGGTGATAGTTGAACAATATTTGAATATACTTAATGCCACTGAATTGTACAGTTAAAAGTGTTTAAAATGGTAACTTTTATGTTATGTATATTTTACCAGAATACAAAACACACCCTGCAAATGTTTATAGATAAGGAAACTGTGGTCTAGAGGGGTTAGGAATTTGCCTAGGATTATCCAGCTGGGAATTTGCAGTCAGGATCCAAACTTAGTTGTTTGACTCCATATTATTAACTCCATATTATCTACTCCACTTATCTGCTGGCTTCCTGGGTGATTACAGATACATCAGTTCCTAGAAGAGTGAGTTTGAGTCATTCAGAGAGAGATACATTTAAAAGTAGATAATTGTAGTTTGATGGGAAGTACAATCTGATGCCCTAGACAGACTAAAAGATATCTTTCAGGATTCGTTTCTCAGCCAGAGCTGTAATAGTATGCATTTGAAGGGGGAATGTAGTGGAGTTTTAAGGACGTGGTCTTTGGAGGCACAGTTCCTGGGTTCCAGTCCCTGAGGTGTCGATTTGTGCCTGGGGCATTATCCTCTTGATGTCTGAGTTTGCTGTCTGTAAATTGGTGAAGATAATGATAACATCCACTAAGGTGGTTGTGAGGATTAAAGGAATTGATATATGTGAAACCCTTAGAACTATAACTGACAGAATGTGTTTGATAAATGATTTTTAGTTGTTATTGTGCCAGTATTTTTAAGAGTTGATGTACTTTCTCATTAATAGAACCAAACATTTACCGAATTTAAATATGCTTTGAGGACTGCTAAGTAAAGAAAATAGTGCTATATATGTTTTATCTGTTTCTATTTAGAAATGTCTTTCCATTAAATAAAAGTAATGTGTGTTCAATTTAAAATACTGAAACAATTTAGACACTTATGAAATAGGGCTTTCTTGATCCCTGTGATCTCGTTCCTTACCTTTTGAGACAGGGTCTTTCTCTGTTGCCCAGGCTAGAGTACAGTGGCATTGTCACAGCTCAAGGCAATCTCAAACTCCTATGCTCAAGTGATCCTCTTGCCTCAGCCTCCCAAGTAGCTGGGACTACAGGCATGTACCACCATGCCCAGCTAATTTTTTAATTTTTTGTAGAGATGGGTTCTTGTTATCGCCCAGGCTGGTCTCCAACTCTTGACCTCAAGCAATCCTCCTGCCTTGGGCTCCCAAAGTGCTGAGATTACAGGAGTGAGCCACCTCGCCTGGCCTCATTTCTTACCTTTAATAGTTTGGTGTATATTGTTCCTAAACTTTGCCCAATGAATTCATATATGAATATGTATTTTTACATATATTTTATAAAAATGAGACTAAGTTATTTAGTTCTAACACAACATTTTTTTAGGTCAATACAGAGATATCTATTTCACTAAAAAAAGCTGATGTTTCTTTAGGGCTTGATATGGCCTTGGAGCTAAATGCCTTATGTTCATTATTTTATATAGATACTGTAACACTCTGATCCCCAACCCCTGGGCCATGGTTGGGTACTGGTTTTGTGGCCTGTTAGGAAATGGGCTGGCATCACTGCCTGAGCTCCCCACCGCCTCATGACACCCCACTCCCCCTCCCTCAGTCCGTGGAAAAATTGTCTTCCATGAAACTGGGTCCCTGGTGCCAAAAAGGTCGGGGACTGCTGCATGACAAGAGATGGAGAGGTTAGGTAACAACTAGTTAGTGGTAGAGGAAGGATTTGAATTTGGGCACTTTAGTTTCAGAGCCCTGATCTCTCAGCCAGGGTTCATTTTTTGTGTGGCCCACAAGCTAAGAATGTTAACGTTTTTAAAAGAGTTGTAAAACAACAACAGACCCCTCCAAGAGACTATGTAAGGGAGACTGGATGTGGCCTGCCAAGCCTAAAATACTTACCATGTGGCCCTTTACAGAAAAAGCTTGCTGCTCCCTGCTCTATCAGGCTGTACCTCCTTTGTGAGTACCATGCACAGTATTCGAGTTTATGAATGTGTCAGTGTACAGTAAACCAGTCCACTGTGGTGGACATTGTTTTTTCTCTCCTCAAAAGAAGTGAACATCCTTATGTGTCTGAACATTTGTGTGGCAGCTTTCTAGAAGGACAGTTGCTGTTTCAAAATTATGCACATTTCTAGTTTTAATAAGTGTTGTCAGATTGCTTTCTAGAAAAATATTATTTTTTTAGTTAAAAAAATTTATGGCAATATAATTTACACACACACAGTGCACACATCTGAAGGGAATAATTCGAAGAGTTTTGACAAATGTGTGCACCTGCACTACCACCTCAATCAAGATAAATAACATTGCCATCATCTCAAGGTTCTTTCATGCTCCTTTACAAACCATTCCTTCTCAACTACTGATCAGATTTCTCTTGTTCAGGAATTCCATATAAATGGAATTATACAGTATAATAAATATTCTTTTGTGACAGGCTCTTTCATCTAGCATGTTTTTGAGATTTATGTGTGGTGCAGGTATCAGAAATTTCATTCGAGTAGTGCTCCACTGTATGAATATACTACAGTTTTTAAAATTCATCTACCTGTTGATGGATACATGGGGCTATTTTCAGTTTTTGGCTATTAATAAAGCTGCTGTGGCCATTTGTGAAAGTCTTTTCTGTATATATGTTTTCATTTCTCTTGGGTACATACCTTGCAGTTGGATTGCTGGGTCATGTGGTAAATATTTATTTCACTTTATAAGAAACTGCCAAACTGTTTTCCAAAGTGGTTGTGCCATTTTACATTGTAACTGTACAGGAGTTACAGTTTCTCCACATATTTATTGACGCTTGGTATTGCCAACCTTTTAAAATTTTGGCCATGAAATGAGTGTTAAGTATGTCATTGTGGTTTTTATTTGTATTTCCAAGATAATCAGTGATATTGAATATCTTTTCATATGTTTACTGGCTATTTACATACTTTTTTTGTTCAAGCCTTTTTTGCCCATTTTAAAATTTGGGTTGTCTCATTGAGTTGTAAGAGGTCTTTTTATATTCTGGGTACACATTCACATTCTCAGATTGTATTGCAAATATTTTGTCCTTAATTTTTAGTTGATATTATGTATTTTTGACATACAGATCAAGTTAATGCTAATACTGGAAGCATAATTGTTCAGATTCAGTTAAATTATGTGAAAAATTTATTTCTAATTCACAAGTCATTTAATTCTTAGTGTAAAAAATTGTGCATTTGTAGAAACATGTAAACTAAAAGGATATTATTTATATAAGTGTTAGATGTGCAGTGTTAGGAATGATTAAATTAAGCCAACTAGTTCTGAGCATGATTGTATTTAGTAATTCTTTAAGTTTTTATTTTGCATAATTCAGACCTTTTCATTGATTAGCAAGTTAAACTTCAAATTTTTTCCGTAAAGGATAAATGAGAATATTAAAAGTAAATTAAAAGTAACCTTGATCTTAGAATGTGGTATGTAGAAATGGTGATAAGATTGTATAAAATCTACCTATTTTGACAGTTAAGTAAATTTTTTATTGTAGAAATTGATGGCTTTTCAGAGTATATATGCTTGATTTCTGCATACTGTTTTATTTCTGTAAAGAACCATTTTTTGCTCAACACCTAGTTTGCTTCTACAATTTTTAGTTTTTTTTTAATTATATAAGTAATACATAACCTTTCCTTCTCCCTGTTTAATAAAGGGAAGGAAAAAAGCAAGGCCTTGGGCTTCTATTGGGTATCATATACCATGTTAGGTGATCATGCCATTGTTCAGCTCAGTCTTCCTATGACTGGATTCAAGTAAGAAATTCCTGAAGCTAGCATTCCAGGTTGTCTACAGAACAGCCCAAACTCTCTTAACTAGTCTTATCTCTAGTTTTCTTATACCTTTCCCCTGTTGATCTCAGTTGGTTTTTTTACTCATCTGCAGAAAGTTTTACGTAGAGATTCTGTGCTCTGTCCTCTTTTGGAATATTTTCCTTATCATTTTAGCATCCCAAGATGGCATTTAGCCTATGGCTCAAAACAACTCCTCCCCCACCCCAACCAAACTAGACAGCTTCTCTCCTGCTTGGAAAGAAGTATCATAAGTATTACTCATTTGTGTTTTTTTCCTCTCTCTCACCTTCATTTTAAGCTCTTTTTTACTCATCTGTGTGGCAGAGCTTAGAAAAGCATTTTGTACATTGTGAGTACTAATAAAATATTTGTGAAATTGATTTGGATCAAAGCCCTGAAAACTTGGGAGACCTCTTTTGTAGTAATAACTCAGTAAATATTTAAACACCACTCTCACCCCTTAAAGTAGAGCCACCCAGTGAATTTTGTTAGCTGCTGTTGTGATATTACTATAAAATTTAATTTATATCCTTAATAGACTGTTGAAAGAAACCTTGAGAGACCCCGATGATGTAAAAAAGTGAATGAGGAGCATGAAATAATGATTCTGGAAATTTATCTTACAATGATCTTTATCCCTCAGTTGTGCTTGTATGAGCTAAATTCATACATAGCATATCAGGATGTCTCCAGTAAGTTAAAAAAAAAAAAAGTATCAAAAGACAAAGCATCTTGACTGTTTTATTCATTTTAGCGCCTTGGGTTTTTTTTTTTTTTTTTTTTGAGACAGAGTCTTGTTCTGTTGCCCTGCATAGAGTGCAGTGGCATCATCATAGCTCATTACAGCCTCAAACTCCTGGGCTTAAGCCATCCTTCTGCCTCTGCCTCCCGAGTAGCTGGGACTAAAGGTGTGCGTCACCATGCCTGGCTACTTTTTCTGTTTTTAGTAGAGACTGGGTCTCTTGCTAGGCTGGTCTCAAACTCCTGAGCTCAAGCAATCCTCCTGCCTCGGCCTCCCAGAGTGCTAGGATTACAGGTGTGAGCCACTGCACCTGGCCCAGTGCCTTGGGTTTTGGTACTAAAGACCACTTGAGAAGTGTTCTTAAGCAAAACAGAAAAATCTAAGAAAATTAGACAGTAGATTTTCTTTAAACAGTGGGAGAATTTTCATCACTAAAGTAGCTTTTGGATTTTTGGATGTCATAGTCTGTAATGAAATTTCAGTATATTCTGTTTGTAAGTATATGGGTACCTACCATGTATATAACTTATGTTACAAATAATAGAAGTGATTACTTTTTATTGAGAACCTGCCCTGTGCCTAATATACATGCAGTCCCTAAATCAAACATTTTACTTTTTTTATTGTGGTAAAAACCACGTAACATTAAATTTACCATCTTTACCATTTTAAAACATGCAGTTCAGTAATGTTAAGTATATTCACATTGTTGTGCATCAGATCTCTAGAACTTTTTCATCTTGCCAAACCAAAATTCTGTACCCATTAAACACTAATTCCTGCTTTCCCCTCCCCCCAACCCTTGGCAACAACCTTTCTACTTTCTGTTTCTATGATTTTGATTGCTTTAGATACTTCATATGAGTGGAATCATACAGTATTTGCCCTTTTGTGACTGGCTTATTTCACTTAACATAATGTCCTTAGGGTTCCTCCATGTTGCAGCATGTGACAGGATTTTCTTTTTTAAGGCTGTATACTATTCCACTCTATGCGTGGAATAGTATACACTCCGTTCACCTGTTGAGGGACATTGGGTTGCTTCTGTCTCTTGGCTGTTGTCAATAGTGCTCCAGTAAATGTTGACATACAAATATCTCTTCTACATCCTGCCTTGAATTCTTCTGAATATACAGTTGACTGCCAAAGAACACAGGTTTGAACTGTGTGGTCCACTTATACACACTTTTTTTTTTTTTTCCAACCAAATGCAGGTGCAAAATATAGTATTCATGGGATATGAAACCCATGTAGATGGAGGGCCGACCTGAGTGTGAGTGGATTTGGGTATACAAGGGCAGTCTTGGAACAAATCCCCTGAGTATACTAAGGGATGACTGTATATCTAGAAGTGAGATTGCTGGATTATGTGATAGTTCTATTTTTAACTTTTTGAGAAACTTCCATATTATTTTTTATAATGGCTGCACTATTTTACAATCCCAACAATAATGCACAGTGGTTCCAATTTCTCTATATCTTTGCCAACACTTGCTGTTTTCTGTTTTTTTGATAGTGGCGATCCTAATAGGTGTGAGGTGCTATCTCATTGTGGTTTTGATTTGTAGTAGTGATATTGAGCATCTTTTAACACTTATTGGCCACAAACATTTTACTTTTGAATTTATTGAAAATATAATGCATTTTAATTGTTTTATTTTATTTATTTATTTATTATTTATTTATTTTTTAGTAGAGACGGGGTCTTAAGCTTGTTCAGGCTGGTCTCGAACTCCTGGGCTCAAATGATCCGCCCGCCTTGGCCTCCCAGAGTGCTAGGATTACAGGCATGAACCCCCATGCCTAGCCTAATTGTTTTAAAAGTAAATAACCAGGCATCGTTTGTAAAATGGGAAAAATAGAATCTACCCTTATGAATATTATATAAGATTCTATTAAGATGAACTTTATAATTTTTTAACAGTATGCTTGATGTATCATTAGGAAAAAATTGCAGTGTCCTTATTCATAAAATTCTGATCTAAAGTGTGTCATGTTCAAATTATTTAATAGTGCATGCAAAATTGGCAAATTTATTATTAAATCCCCTCCCTAAAGGGTACTATGAGTATGCTACCATGAAAATTACTTATGTGTCAGGAAAGGCTGGGAAATATCCTTTTGAATAACCAGTGAGGACTTGTAGATGGCAGAAATGTTGCTTGAACAGGCATAGAGGAAGAAAGTGTTGAGTTATTGTCCTACTTACCCCTTTAAATAATTTTGTCTCTTTGGACAATATCTGCCTGCCAGAAATAGGGAGCTCAAGTTATGCTATAAAGAAGATATTTTTGAAGGGCTACTTCCCACCAGCAGCTTGATGTTGTGCAAAGAATGGTAGGCTCTGCTATTAGACTAGTTATATTTCTTTGGCAAGTAGTTTTTGTGGATCTCACCTTCATTGTAAAATGAATGAGATGAATAAATAGTGGAACAACTTGTGTTTATTGAGTATCTACCACGTGCCTGCAGAGAGCATATCCTTCATTCTTCAGATGAAGAAATTGAGGCTTGGTGAAAGTAAGTAACTTGTCTAGGTTTCCACAGCCAGTAGGACCAGGGTCCCTCAAAGAACTGGCTTTTGAGCCAGGCATGGTGGCTTGTGCCTGTAGTCCCAGCTACTCGGGAGACTGAGGTGAGATGGTTGCTTAAGGCCAGGAGTTTGAGAACAGCCTGGGCTATATAGCAAGACCCCATTTCTTTAAAAAAAAAAAAAGGCGTTTATTGCCTCTGGGTCCATTTTAGCTCAGATACTGGGATTGTAAGCACTTGGTTTCTGTTATCCACTTAGAACTTTCTCTGGAGAGTTTGAGAAATAGGGGGCTTAAGTTCACATTAACATCACAGGTGAATGTGTGATTCTCCTTAGCTGGCATTTGATTGAATCGTTACTATATTTCTCCCAAATTCTTTATCAATTAATCAATTCACAAAATAGCTAATGCTAATTATAAGCCTCTTTTGTCTTTAGTGTCTCTGCATTATGGGTGTAATAGCACCTATAAGCCTTTTCCATAACGGAATATGATGCATCTGACTAGCTTTGTAAACAATTCTGAATTGGGAAGTTCAAACTTATTAGTTCCAATTTTTCTTATAGAATTTATCCTTCTGTTCTGTAATGCTTTGGTTCTGTAAATGCTTTGGAATTACTATAACAGTTTGAACCACTTAGTCCATTTTATGATTCTGTCTTCAGAATATTGAAGGAATTGCATCTTATTTGGGGATTAGGATATAAGGTCAGTGTACAAGGCACAAATAGGACGTAGACAGAATTACCCGTGAAAAGTTTGTAGGAAGATGCTTTGTCACAAATATCTTCTCTTTAGGTCCAAGACCAGCCCATTTTTCCTTTAGAATGAGAACAGATCATTGTTCTGTTGAGCATGCAGTTCATGGTTTATGCTTAGGGTCAATGCTGTATGAAACATTCTTATCTTTGAACACTAGAATCACTCTGAGCGGCTATATACCCTCAGTTTGAGAGACGTGCAGAGCAGGTTGTAGAAATAGCAGATTCATGGCACTTCTCTCATGCTCACTTAGGCATACACTTATTGTCTGGAATGGTGGGTAGATCCTTTTTATTTATCTAAATTGAGCTTTCTTTAAAATATTGCTCAATGTAGGTTATTAGATTTGTGTAAGTTAAATTAGATGTTGGCTGCTTATGTGAGATATAAGATTTAAAATAAAATAGACTTCTGGCAGAAAGAACATCTGGTATTAGTCTTATCTACCTTTTCATTCTGTTTGCTTTTATTCAGTGGAGTGTTGAAATAACAGGTATCTCATGTCATATCTTTGAGTTATAATGAACTGTGTATCATAGCTTTAGTTTCTGGTACTTAATTTTTTGTTATATTTTCCCTCCAGTAGTGTCTCAGTAAACTGAGAACATACCCAACAAAATGAGAGTATTTTACTTATAAAATAGATTGAGTATAATTTTCAAGGAAAACTTGAACCTTTAGAGGTCTGTTTAGTGAATCTGTTTTATCTGTTCAAATTCTTTAAAACATTTACTGTAAGGCAAGAGTATTGGTCTGTGGTCTTCATGTTGAACTCATGAGTTTACTCTTGCTGAAAAGAGTGATCTGATTTTTGCGAAAAATATACTACTGCTAATCTACTCACTTTTGCTGCAAGAATCAAGTTAATGTTTTTTATCATTCAGCTAAGATTGCTAAATTACTGTAGTTTTCCTGTGCCTTTTAACATTTTAGCACTACTGAAACCAGGCCTACAGATATGATCTTTATTTTTTCTCTTATTTTCGCCTGTCGTTAGTCACTGGCATATCTTTTTCCTAAAGATTTCTTCAACACAAATGCTGTTCGTTATGCTTTCTCATCTGTAGTTGCATGTACAAATAATCCACTGAAGTGCAGGCACTAAAACCGGTTCTATTTTCCACATTTGGATGGATCTCTCACAGGAGTTAGCACTTTCAGAATGTTCAATAAGTTATTATTGACTGGTTGATAATACCTCTATTCCTGCCTTTCCCCCAGGTCCTTCAACAGATGATTCTTCTAGCATTTTGCAAGTCATTTGGGTGGAATGTTTGGGTTCCACAGTAATTAGCTTGTGTGTTTTTATCATTCCTCTTCTTTTTTTAAACAATAGAGGTATTCAAGAAGCAGAAAGGTCCCTGGAACAAGATTTTTATTTTATCTTTCTTTTACAGGTGTATGGTAAGGTGGGAGTATACATGGAGTTGGTTGGTAGCATGAGGTTGTTTTTGGGTGTTGCAGAGGGTCAGCAGGGTGACCATGACCATTGATGGTATGTTCTTACGGTGATGATGGATAGGAGAAATGAGTGAAAACAGAAGCGTTTTGTTTAAAACAAATTGTTAGGTATTAGTCTCTTAATTTGGCACAGATGTATGACAGACTATCATTTGAATTCTATAGATTGACAAAGTTCCCTTCATTAAATATTCCTCACAGATTTTTGCTTGCTTTTCTTTTTAGTTGCAACAGTGGTAATTTCTAAATTTCATTCTTATAAGTCTTTTAGAAATATATAATTTGAATATATTGCCTAGGTTCTCTGCTAGGCAAATGAAAAGGCAGGGTATTAATGGTTTCTGATTGATATGGTGTCTGGATGTACTTATGGCAGCTTTTCTCCACATGTGGTCCTAGAACCTAGGGGATCTGTGAGGTCAAAACTGTTTTCATAATTATACTAAGATGTTATTTGCCTCTTTTTTTTTTTAAACGGTTGACATTTGTACCCATGGTGCACAGGCAATGATGGGTAAAGACTATTGGCACCTTAGTACTTGTAATAAAAAGGCCACATTTGTTTGAGACTGTTCTTGATGAAGTAGTAAAAATAATTAATTTTATTAAATCTTGATCCTTAAATGCATGCATTTTTAACATTGTGCAACAAGATGGGAATGTGTATAAAGTGCTTCTGCTGCATATTGTGAAGTAAGTTGGATTTCAAGAAAAAGCACTTATGTGATTAAGTCGCAAGCTACACTGGCTACTATTTTAGTAGAAAACTCCACTTTTTCTTAAAAGAGGGGCTGACACCATGATTATTCAGTCTTGGGTATTTGGTAGACATTTTCTAAGATAAATGAAGTGAACCTGTCACTCCAAGGGAAACAACTGATCATACTTGTTGGCAATGAGAACATTTGAGCTTTCAAACAAAAGTTAGAAGTTTTGGAGAACTTGTATCTGTTACTGTGAGATTGACAGCTTCCCAGTACTTCAAGATTTTCTGATGAGATTAGTGGGTTTAACAAATACGATTTTTTAAAATGTGTCAATTTCCAGAAAATCTGCATAATGCAGTGGACCAGTATTTTTCAAATGAGGATTGATGATGTTATAACATCATGCATGGATTAAAGGTTCATTAAAAGTGAATAGACCAATGAATGCTAATGTAGCAGAATAGGAAAAGTTCATTGATACAATTTCAGATTCCATGTTGCATCTAATCTTATAAGAAACTACCACTGCTTAATGAAGTATGGTGGTTGCCTTGAAGAAAAGCACCTATGAGGTTGAATTGTAAGCTGAACTAGCCACTTTTTTCATAAAACAGTTTTGGTGTAATATCAGACCATGAGATCTACATCTACCTCAAAAGGGTGTTCAAACATTCTTCCCTTTTCTGGATAAATATCTGCTTGAGATCGAGTTTTCGTCATACCAAAACAACATATTAGCATAAATAGGATGGATGCAGAAGCAGATATGAGAATCCAGCTGTCTTCTGTTAGATATTAAAGAAATTGGGAAAAATGTAAAATAATGCTACTCACTACTTTTTGAAACGAAATTTTTTTTAAAAAAATAAAATGTGTTATTTATATTAACATGACAGGTGGCCCTCCATATCTGCAGGTTCCACATCTGCAGATTCAACAACCTCAGATCAAAAATATTCAGGAAAAATACCTAATAAAATAACAGTACAACAATAAAAAATACAAATAATACAGTCTAATAGCTGTTTACTTAGCATTTACGTTGCATTAGGTGTTGTAAGTAATATAGAGATGATTTACAGTGTACAGGAGGATGTGCTTAGTAGGTTCTATGCAAATATGCCATTTTATATAAGGGACTTGAACATCCATGGACTTTGGTATTCATGGAATTCCTGGAACCAATCCCATGTTGATAACCTAGAGATGACTATAATAGGCATGATATTACTATTTTTTTTTATTTCAGCATATTGTGGGGGTACAGATGTTTAGGTTATGTATGTTGCCCTTACCCCGCCCCCCCCGTCCGAGTTTCAAGCGTGTCCATCTCTTGGATGGTGCGCATTGCACTCTTTGTGTATGCATATACCTGTCCCCTCCTCCCCCTCCCCCTCCCCCATATTACTATTTTTAATACAATAAAAAGTAAATCGTAAAAATTTCTTTGTTTTTCATTTCTATCATGTTAAATATTGATAGGTATAACACATAAAAACTAAACAAGTCGTGAGACCAAAATACTCAAGAATGGTGTTATGGTGTTCTTACTTTGAATTTTCTACCCTGTTTTTCTATGTTAACTACTACACAAACAATTAATGTCTTAGTCTGTATTATAATTTCCAAATTCTCTGTCATAGTAGTGGCTCATTTAGGACTCTATTATCTTTTGATCTGTTTTTCCTTCTCCTCATATGACTGTATCTGGATTTTTAATTTTAGAATGTCTCTTGCCATCTTTTTTCTCTATTCCCACTGCTGTTCACCCAGTCAAGGGCCCTTAATTCCTGAATTACTTCAGTATTTCAGTTTTTTCCTCATATGGTGTTTTTCTTTTCTTTTCTTTTTTTTTTTTTTTTTTGAGACAGAGTCTCACTCTCTTGCCTGGGGTGAGTGCCGTGGCGTCAGCCTAGCTCACAGCAACCTCAAACTCCTGGGCTCGAGCAATCCTACTGTCTCAGCCTCCTGAGTAGCTGGGACTACAGGCATGCGCCACCATGCCCGGCTGATTTTTTCTGTATATATTTTTAGCCGTCCAATTAATTTCTTTCTATTTTTGGTAGAGACAGGGTCTCGCTCTTGCTCAGGCTGGTCTCGAACTCCTGAGCTCAGAACGATCCGCCCGCCTTGGCCTCCCAGAGTGCTAGGATTACAGGCGTGAGCCACCACGCCCAGCCCTCATATGGTGTTTTTCAAACTTGAGTGTTGAATGGAATCTCAGGGTTGACTTGACATTAATTTTGTTAATGATTTCTAAAAATGTACTGATACAAACTCCTTGTGGTAAAACCAAGACAAATTTACAAATTAAATATAGGCCATCACATTAGCTACACATATTTGCTATTTTGTTAAAATCGAATACCCAGTGTTAGAGCTTGTCATAGAATGACATAGTCTCAGGGCCAGTTTTATAATAAATCAATTTCTTTAATTTGGCTTAATAGTACTAACTTGGAGAATGGCTATTTTCATAAACATATTTTATAAAATGGTATAACTTTTAGTCTGTATTTGTTTAGGATAATTAGACCTACTAGTTAAGCAGAAAAGGGCCAGCTATCAACCCTTGAATGCCAGTTTTAATGCATGTTGAAAATTCTGTAAAGCTGTGATCACTGAGGCCTTGTGGAGTTACTGAAATCTGCCTTCAGTGGATATTTAATGTAATTATTCTTGAAATCTTTATCAGAAAAAAAGTATTGCCTGTTTGACTACTGGGTTTGCTGTTAGTGAATTGTTGGTTGGTGGGATCTCCACATCACCTTGGCTTTGCCACACAGCTAGGCCTCCAGGTGCTTCAGCACAGCTTCCTTTGCCAGCTTTGCCTTATCTCACCTGTTTTGTTTCCTATAGCACTCAATGACATCTTACATGCTAAACATTTTACTTTGTTTTTGATTGTTTCCATCCAACTAGATTTTAAGTTCTATGAGGTCACACGTTTTTGTCTGTTTTGTTAATTGCTAAATCTTCAGTTTCTATTGTAGGGCCCTGGCATGTATTAGATGTTCAGTAAATATTTGTTGAATGACTGTATATTAACACTTTATTCAACTGCAAACTCAAATGTTCTTTTCTGTGTTACGTGCTTCCAGCTGGGCACAGAGGCCACGTTTGTCTGTCTTTAAACATAACTAAACTGGCCCAGAATTGTATAGAATCTTTTTGATTGATTGATCAGTACATGTTTAATCAGTGGAACAATTACCCCCCTTGATTCAGATTCTGTATTTCTATTAATGTAGCCTAAAAGTGCAGTATCTCTTTAAATAGATGTATCATCATGTGGGCCCCTGTGGAGATCCTTTTTTCCTTTTGAATTACCTCAGTTTTAAAATAGTTAAATGATATGCGGGAATTTTTTCCTCAAATTCCTTTGAAGTTAAGATTTATAAAAATACCAACTATCTTAATTAGTACCTATTTTCTTCAACCCCATACTTTTAAAAATAATTCTAATCATCTGTTTGAATTTTTTGTTTTTTTCCTATTTAACATTTTATATAGCATTTTCACATTTTTTATGTATTTCTGTTTATCATTTTTAAAAGTGAATGCCATTTTTAAAAACGAATGTCTTTACATTGGGTTGTTAAAACCTAATTCTCTTTTTAAAAAAAATTTATTTTGGAATAATTTTAGACTTACATAACCATGGTACCTTTGTTAAAACTAAGAAGCCAATATTAGTATGTCATTATTAACTTGAGACTTTATTTGGATTTTTACCAGTTTTTCCACTAATGTCTTTTTTTTTTGTTTGTTTCAAGATCCAATCCAGGATCTCACATTGCACTTGGTTTTCATGTCTCCTTAGCCTCTTCAGATCTGTGGTTGTTTCTCAGCCTTTTTCTTTTGTTTGTTTTTCATGACCTATTGAGAGTATTAAAGAGTATTTGTCAGGTATTTTACAGGAATGTACTTCGATTTTGGTTTACCAGATGTTTTCTTGTGATTAGACTGAGGTTATAGGTTATGAGGTTTGCGGGAAGGAGACCACAGTGAAATGTGCTTCCCATTACATCATGCAAGGGGGTATATCATAGCAACGTGACTTGTCACTGGTGATGTTAACCACGATCACTTGGTTATGGTGGTGTCTTCCAGGTTTCTCCTCTGAAACGTTACTATTTCCCTTTCCAGACTTTCTTCTTTGAAAGTGAGTCGCTTAGTCTGGCTCACACTCAAGGGGAAGGGAATTGAATTCTGCCTCCTACAGTGGGGAAGTATATACATGTATTAGTTGGAATTCCCTGTAAGGAAGATTTGTCCCTTCTCCCTTATTTCTTTATGTATGTATGTATGTATGTAGTCACTTATTTATATCATGGACTCATGGATATTTATTAATTCAACTATAATACTTTCATGATTTATTTTGTTGCTCGAATTATTCCAGCTTTGGCTATTGGAAATTCCATCATTTTGGTTCCTGTCTTTTCAGGTCCCTGACCTTTCATCTTTTGAGCATTACCTTTCTGCTACAGGCTTGTCTTATATTTTCCCTGTCTCAGCCCTAGAATTAACTATTTCTCCAGAGCCCTGCTTCCTGGTATTGGAGGATGGTATTTAGAAACAAAGGGTATGGGTGCCAGGTATGCTTATTGCTTCTGAGGTGTTACTGCTTCTAGGCCCTCTGTTGGACAGAGCTTGGAAATACATATATGTCAGCTAACCCACATGTGGGTACATATCTCTGTTTCTCTATCTTACTGCATATATTTTAAAATAAATATGAGTTCATACTGGTATCTCTGACTCTAATCCATCACCACTCCTTATTTGTAACTACTTCCTTTGATATTGAGAAACTGGCTCACATTATATATGATTTATTTGCTTGTTCAACCCTAGTATACATGTAAAGTCCTTTCAGAATTACAAACTATAATAATACCTTGTGAGAAACAAATTTACCAACTAGCATAGTGTTTATGTACAGTTCTTTTTGTTGTTATCCTTCCTGTATCTAGTCAAAACAGATTGTCCAGAGTTATGTAGGGTAGCTCCTCCCCTCAACCCTAGTCCCCTTTCATGAGGCTATCATAAGATTGTAATATAGTTAGACTCATCGTATAGTCTGCATTCCATCCTGAGATCCCCTGATAGCCTGTTTTGTTTTTATCTGTATACAGTTTATCATTTTAAAAAATGATTGTCTTTACATCAGGTTGTTGTTTAACTTAACTTTTTCATGAATGTTGTAATTCCTGATCTCATTCATCTGCAGTTTATGTAGCTGATAGCCAGTACTTATGCAGTACTGTCTGCCAGGCACTGTCTATGCGCCTTACACAATTTGCTTCTCATAACGACTCTATGAGGTAGACACTCTTGAATTAACCTCTTTTTCGTGAGGAGAGTGAGGCACAGAGATGTTAAGTTAATTGGCCATGTTCACACACAGCTGGTAAGTGGAAAAACTGGGATATGAACCCCGATAGTCTGGCTTTGGAGTCCAAGCTCTTGCCTTTTGTTTAAGACTGTTTATAGGTCTTAGACTAAATGCCGCCTTATTAATTGAGTTTATTGTTTGAACTTAGTTTGGAATGGAGAGTGCTGCTGCCGCCTCTTTGCTTGGCATCCATAGCAGGCCTTGTTAACCACGATAGCACTCTTTCCTGCTACGCTAGGACATGGCCTGGCCTGCGAATCCTTTAGACATAACCCTTAAAGTGGTTATATGAGATAAAATCTGTTTGTCATCTCTGATTGTGTCTTTCTTGAATCCTGCTTCTAGTATCCAGTGCATAGCACTGTGCACCTCCTTCTCTTGGATTCCTCTTTCATGGTCTTTTTCACAGGGTGCATGTTTTCTTTATTTCTCCTCAGCCGAAGATCTGCTTTTCTTAGGTAATTTTTATCACTTACCAATAGTTTAATATCCGTATGTCTAAGTTCTCTTTATATATTGTTTTCCTTATCCTTACCTGCAAAATCTTATTTACCATTAATTTACTTTTCAGTGTGTGGAAACAATGGACTTTAACTTAATTGAAATTGTTAAATGAGACTAACAGCTGCCTTCAAAGCTTTTAAATATAAAAGCACTGTTGAAACTGGAGATTTTTCGTAATAGGCAATTTTATGGCAATCTTGCTGTGAAGTAAACGTTTTTTAAGGGAAGGACATCAAGAATATTGTAATCATATTACTTACATTTTGTTGGGTTTGGGTTTGATTTTATTTAGCCTGGTATTCAGTTAAGAGTGAAAGTTAATGCTATTAATTTAGTTAGGAAGGATAAGTAGTATATGTTGTTTATTTTGTTTTCTTTAGACAAGTAGAAACAGAAACATCTATTTGGCTAGACCAAATAGATGGCTATTCTGTTGATTAAGCAGATCCTTTAGGAAGAAGAAAGGCATCAAGAACACTGGTGGTGCCTGGGTTCCTTTTTATTTATTTATTTTTGGATTCTTCAGTCATTGAAAGCTGAGTAAGGAGGGACAGGAATGTCTTTTGTAATGGCCTTTCACAAGTGGCATAGGTTGCACCTGAATGAATGCTGATTCCTTGGGCTTGTGTGGCCTGGTCACCTGAGAGGTAGAAAGGTGTGGTCTTGGACATTCCCTGGGGGCCTCTGTCAGCCTGAGAGGTTGGAGGAAGCCCTGCTCTTTCTGGTGATGCTTTTTTTTTTTTTTTTGAGACAGAGTCTCACTGTCTTGCCTGGGGTGAGTGCCGTGGCGTCAGCCTAGCTCACAGCAACCTCAAACTCCTGGGCTCAAGCGATCCTACTGTCTCAGCCTCCCGAGTAGCTGGGACTACAGGCATGCGCCACCATGCCCGGCTAATTTTTTCTCTATATATTTTTAGCTGTCCAATTAATTTCTTTCTATTTTTGGTAGAGACGGGGTCTCGTTCTTGCTCAGGCTGGTCTTGAACTCCTGAGCTCAGAACGATACGCCCGCCTCGGCCTCCCAGAGTGCTAGGATTACAGGCGTGAGCCACTGCGCCCGGCCTCTGGTGATGCTTTTGATGATAATGAAATAAGCTATGAGAACCCATCTTCCATTAATTCAGACATTCTTGTACAGTTGGTCTTCTGTATCTGTGAGATTCCACATTTGTGGGTTCAACCAACTGTGGATCAAAAAAACCACAAAAGAGTCTGTACTGGACATGTACATACTTTTTTCCCTTGTCATTATTCCCTGAACAATATAGTATAACAACTATTTACATAGCAGTTATGTTGTATTAGGTATTATAAGTGATCTAGAGATGATTTAAAGTATATGGGAGGATATGCATAGGTTACATGCAAATACCATACCATTTAATATCAGGGACTTGAGCATCCATGGATTTTGGTGTCTGCGAGGGGATCTTGGAACCTGTCCCCCATGGATACCAAGGGACTGCTGTAATTATGGTCTCAATGGTAAGTATGTATTTCAAATGCCTTCTGTACTTCATGTGGCAGAAAACCTAATCCAGACAGGTTTAAGAAGAAAAAGTTGGGGATTTCTTGGCTCTATAACAGAAAAGTTCTGGAATCGGTTTGGCAAAGTATACCTGATTTAGGGCTCAAGTGATGTGACTTGGGTCCATTTTGGCTTTGAGTTTTGGTTTTTTTGTTGTTGCTGACTTTCTTCTTTGCAGGTTTTTTTATGGTTGTAAGATGGCTTCCAGCAAGTCCTTGGTTAAAATTTTCCAGGTTTAAATCTAAGGGAAGAAGAGTGAGCATTCTTGTCTTAGTATTGCAAGGAAACCTTCTGAGATTTTCACTGTGACTGGACTGATTCTGGTCATGTATCCAACCCTGTACCAGTCACTGTCTCCAGGGAGATGTGGTACCTTGGTCAGGCCAGGGTCACAAGCAGCTTGAGTCAGCTTCCTCTGATATACTTGAGTTCTCAGAGAGGAGGTGAGAAGTTCCCACAAAAGGGTGAATTGATGCTAGGTGGCAAAAACAACACAGTGTCTACTCTAATGGGGCAAAGTAAGATTATAAGGGCATGGTGTTCAGGGTATTTGTGAGTTTGGTTTGATTCATAAAATAGACTCTCTGCACAGTGTAATTTCCCTTTATTTTACTTGATCTATATAAATGTAATTTTATAAGGTGTTAGTATATTCTATTAAGACTTTGATGGTTCCCTGCCATATTCTGCTTTGGCTTTTGCATTAAAGAATAGATGATGTTTTGGTTTCACTGTATACAGGTGGAATCTTGTTTTAAAGACTAGAGTTATAATTTTTTTTTTGAATGAGAAGCTATTTTCATATCCTGGATAAAATTCATACTAGTGCGATTTCTTTCACCTATGAAACTAAACATTTTTTTTTTTTGAGACAGAGTCTCGCTCTGTTGCCTGGGCTAGAGTGAGTGCCGTGGCGTCAGCCTAGCTCACAGCAACCTCAAACTCCTGGGCTCAAGCAATCCTCCTGCCTCAGCCTCCCGAGTAGCTGGGACTACAGCTTGCGCCACAATGCCCGGCTAATTTTTTCTGTATATTTTTAGTTGTCCAGATAATTTCTTTGTATTTTTAGTAGAGACGGGGGTTTCGCTCTTGTTCAGGCTGGTCTCGAACTCCTGAGCTCAAATGATCCACCCGCCTCGGCCTCCCAGAGTGCTAGGATTACAGGCGTGAGCCACCGTGCCTGGCCAAAACTAAACATGTTTTGAAAGAAAAATTTAAAAACCAGATGTATTCATGAGGTCCCCATCCATTTAGTATTAATAGCAAGTAATTTTAATAAAGATTCCTTTCTGCAAATATATTAAATATGAATATTTGGAATTGTATTTTAATACTGTACTTGGCTCTGGTGTTATGGAAAGATCACTGATAAGGGAATCAGAAGACCTGATTTGAGTCTGTCATTTGTCGTGGGAAGGAGGCAAGGGGAGTTAACATCTGAAGGCTCACTGTATGCCAGGTGTAGATAGAGTTGGGTGTATTGCATGCATATTTGGTGTTTGTAACCAAACTTTGATCTAGATGTATGGATAAGGACTTTAAGGCAATATCAGCTTCCTCAACAAGAAGTCTCAGAAGCTCTGGGTTTTGTGCTTAGGATCTCTGGTTGGTCTCTGAGATTCCTCTCTTAGGGGTTTCTTGGTAAGAGCACACATTTCCTCATTTTTCTGGCTCAAGTGGGGATAGTCCACCCTTCCTTTTCATGCCTCTAGGTAAACTTTTCAAATGATGTGCTGATAAAAGTTACTCATTATCAGTGTAGGTTAATAGACCACGGTTTTTGCTTTTGTTTGTTTTTAAGTCTGTAGTAATCACATTTATCAGTAGTTTTGCTTGGAGTGGTTTTAGTTACCCTTGGCCAACTGTAGTCCAAAAATATTAAGATATTTTCAGAGAGAGAACACAATCATATAACTTTTATTATAATGTTATAATTGTTCTATTTTATTAGTTGTTACTGTTAATCTCCTACTGTGCCTAATTTATAAATTAAATTTTATCTTAGGTATGTACATGTGGGAAAAAACACGTAGATTTTACAAATGAATAAAGATGGTTCTTGCTATTGAAGCACTTACAGTGGGGGTGGAGTGGAGTGAAAAACATGAAAATGTTATTTTAATATGTTGTGAATGCTATGATAGTGGATGGGAGTTTGTTTAACGTAAAACATCCTTTTAATTGTTGCCTTAAACTTTATCTTTTTTTAAAAAATAGATCTGCCTGTTTATTTAGTCCCATACTTACAAAGAACAGTCTGAATACTCAGATTTTTGTCATGACATACTTTATTAGAAATGTTGTTACTAATGGTAGAAACAGCATGGAAGGTATTCTAGAATATTAGACAAGGAGGGTTCTAGTACTAAAACATAAAATGCTAACTAATGTAGTATCTCTTTACCATGACATAAAATGTACATCCTAAAAAATGAATTGTAATAATACACACATTGCACATCCATGAAAACTAAACTTGTTTCTGTGGTAGGCTTTATTGCACAGGGTTGCTACCTCTAAGGACCAAGAATTTGTTGAGGCAGCAGATGGACTGGTTGTGATTAGCCTATGAGCTAATGAGGCTATAGATAGTCCATTTTTATCTGATTCCTTTTCTTTTTAGTTCCTAGGCCTTTGAAGTGCTAAGTGGTCTGAAAATAATTTGCATAGAATTACTTAAGCTCATCTACTAATCGATTAGCAGATATGGAAGAAAACAGTTGCCTCAGTTATTTTTTTAAAAATAAAGCTCCATTTCTTCCTAAGTTTGTTGTCCTTTGGTCCCACTTCACTGCCTTCCTAATACCATTTCTGCTTTACCTCAAAGAGAGGAGGGGGTCATCTTGAGTTTAGTCTTCTGGTTTCTAATGACTGTCTCAGCTTTGCTGCACGACCCACAGGCAAAGTCATACTTCGAACCTTTTTACTTGGAATAGTTCTGTCTTGATGATTTCATTTTTACCCTGTTTATTTCAAGTTCTGAAATTTCTTTTCTTTTTTTGAGACAGAGTCTCACTCTCTTGCCTGGGCTAGAGTGCCGTGGTGTCAGCCTAGCTCACAGCAGCCTCAAACTCCTGGGCTCAAGCGATCCTCCTGCCTCAGCCTACTGGGTAGCTGGGACTACAGGCACGCGCCACCATGCCCGGCTAATTTTTTTTATTTTTAGTTGTTTGACTGATTTCTTTCTATTTATAGTAGAGATGAAGTCTCACTCTTGCTCAGGCTGGTCTCAAACTCCGGGCTCAAGCAATCCTCCTGCCTCGGCCTCCCAGAGTGCTAGGATTACAGGCGTGAGCCACCACGCCTGGCAAGTTCTGAAATTTCTGCCCATTCATATCTCTTCATTGTCTCATGTCCTCAGTCCTTTTAATTTGTGACTTTCACCTCCAGGTTCATCTTTGTTGAAGGTGTACCAGCCAGACTTCTGTCACTCCCATCCAGCTTTCTCTCGCTGAAACCTTGGATTCCCTTTGATTCTTTCTTTGCCTTTTGAAACCCAGCTCCTTTTAAGGTTGAGTTCAGTTGTCATCTTTTCTGCCATTCTTCTCCAGTTCCTGATATTCTTCTCTTCTCCCCAAAGTATTTTTGCATATACAATCAGCACCCCCGACTCTCCATCTGTGAATTCCGAATTCCAACCAACCAAGGATCAAAAATATTCAGGAAAAAAAGGATGGTTGTGTCTCTACTGAACATGTACAGACTTTCCCGCTTGTCATTATTCCCTAAACAATACAACAACTATTTACACAGCAGTTACATTGCATTAGATATCATAAGTAATCTGCAGATGATTTAAAGTACACAGGAGATGTGCAGTACTACATCATTTTATATCAGGGACTTGAGCATCCCTGGATTTTAGTATCTGAATGAGAGTCCTAGAACCAGTCATTTGCAAATACCGAGGGATGATTGTATATCTCATACTAAAATGTATCTTTTCTTCCTTCTTAGGTAGAAAGAACATCAGCTCTATAAGGGCACGGATTTATTCATGTTTGTATATTCATTTTATTCAACTTTGTATACACTGCCTGCTTCATAATATTTATTACATGCTTGAGAATATGAATTTTTTTGTCCATCTTTCAGCTCTGAATAAACTACCATCTGCTTTCTCTGTCACTTGTTGGTGGTTGAGTATTCCTGTAGAAGGTTACCCACTGACCTGAGCACTCTTTTCTTCCTCTAAATCTTCTCCTTAGGCAGTTTTCTCTGTGCCTGAGGTTTTTATGTAAACAGGAAGATAAAGCCCTACTCAGTTATTCAAGCCAGAAAGTCACCTTCTCCCTCACTTTACATATTTAAATTATCATTTGGTGGAAGTTATCTCCTAAGTAACTGTAGAATTCATTTATTTCTCTCATCCCCTGTGTGGTCTGAGAGGCTCTTGTCTAGGGATGGTTTCGTGGTGGCATCTAACCTGGCTGCACAGTTCTTTACTCTCCACCCCTGCACCTCTCCTTCTGTTCCTGTACTGCGGTCAGCTTCAGCTTTTCAAAATGTCAATCACCCCTCTCCCCTTTTACTTAAAACACTCTGTGGCTTCCCATTGCTCTTAAGATAAAGCACAAATCCTTAGTGTGGCCTATAAAGCTTTGCATCACCTGACAGAGAAATGTCCTTCTAATCATCTGAAGATACAGTATGATTTTAATACTTTTAGAAGAAAATGTTCTAGAAAAGGATGCTTGTTTAGACTTAAGGCGGGGACTCTGCAGTATGAATTAGACGTCTGGTGAACTATAGGCTGTCCCCACATTTAAACATAATTGGTTCTTAGAGCCTGCAACTAAAGATAAGGCAGAAAAATTTACTTTGCATTTCCTGCATTCCTCTTTTCTCTTGCTAGCAGAAACCCCTCATGTGAATAAAGGTGGCACAAGAGGTTAAAATACAGACTTTATCACAGTGTTTTAAGTTGAGAAGCATGGTTAAAAGTGTATGGGGAGAGAGTGCTTTAATTTGTACATTATTATATGTCATGCTGAATGTTTTCTATTTTTAGTGCTGTTTGTAAATTTTACCTTTTTGGATTTATCTTTTTCAATTATATTATTCAGTTATGCCTTGCTTCTGTAACAGCTAGTTTAGTGATGAAAAACTTAGAGTATGTTTTATAGTTTCTTCCCTCCACAAATGTGGATCTCATTGAGTGAAAATGAGCTCGTGGTATAGTATGCTTAATTCCTGTAATGCGATCACACTTCTGTAAGATGGCTGCTATTTAAGAGTGAAGAATTTTTGTAAATAAAAATCTTTTAAAAGTCATATTAAATAAAAACTTACACCTTTCAATGAAATATTTTAAGGATTTAATGATACAGAGCAAATGAGCACCCTTCTGCAAATACTGACAGGGTAATATGTGTTATTTCTTTGTGATTGTTAGTTTGCTGGGGATTAAAACACAGATGATCATATTCAGGCTGGTTAGATTAGTGATTTTAATATGAAACCATTGCTTTTAGAATAATCATGGGCCAGACTGGGAAGAAATCTGAGAAGGGACCAGTTTGTTGGCGGAAACGTGTAAAATCAGAATACATGCGGCTGAGACAGCTCAAGAGGTTCAGACGAGCTGATGAAGTAAAGGTACAGTTTTATCTTTTGTGAAAATGTATATACAATTGAGGATAGTTTTTTTTCCCCCTAAAGTTAAATACGTTTTAATTCGAAATAGTACAATTTTAGCCAAGGTCGTATTTACAGTAAGATAAATGAAGACTTGGAAGCCTAGGTCCTTGGTGTGTCTTAATTAACATTGTACCCTGCACATTAATGATAATGGAAAGGTTTTAACCTAATAGTTATTCAACTTACCTGGAAATCAGTCTTTTTTGTATACCTTTATATCGCATGTGTAGACTCAGGGCTCAAATATGACATCATTTTATGTTTTTAAAGTCATTGTGATTTTTCTTTTTATTCACAAAGTAACAAAGGATGGAAATAATTTCCTGTTCCCTTCCTATTCACACTAAAATAATAAGTGTGATGCTTTTGTATTATTCGAATGTGGGAAAGTACAGTCTAGTGTAAAATCTGTATGCATTTGAGAAAACATTCTTGGTATTTTTGAGAAATCACTAGATTTTAACCTGTTTTAGAGATGTTACACATTTTCTAACAATGAACAATTTCTCCTCTCCTTCATTTTTTTAAAGAGTATGTTTAGTTCCAATCGTCAGAAAATTTTGGAAAGAACGGAAATCTTAAACCAAGAATGGAAACAGCGAAGGATACAGCCTGTGCACATCATGACTTCTGTGAGCTCATTGCGCGGGACTAGGGAGGTTGGTTAACATAACGTGTTGTAGTAATTATCAACACATTTTGGTTTTTCTATTCGAACATTTGGTTGGTTATTGGGAGGAAGTCATTGACCTCAGGATGTCCATCTTTATATTGCTATTTCTTTTTAATGTGCAACTATTAACAGCTGCCATAAATCACAGTACTAGCTATTTCCTGTAACAGGGATAGCTATAAACAGTTCTACGTCTTTAGAATATGCTTTGACTATTAGGTAGAGTCCAAGATTATAAGACTGATGTAAAAAAAACTTTTAAATCAAATACTCTTTAATGTCCTCATCAGATCACTATTTAGAACAAGGCTTTCTGACTCACCTTTGTCCCCACCAATATGAATGAGCCATTGGTAAGAAATGTTTTTTTTTTTTCATATTCATGGACTAAGAAAGCTCTTTTTATTTTTTATTTTGTTCAAAGGCTAAGTGTCTCTATAAGAATTTTTAAATTCAGTGTTGAGAGATTGGAATTTCCTTTTCTATGGCATTTTCTGAATGAGGTAGATCTTAATTACTCCAAGAGTTTCCTATTTTCAAAGAATGGTAATAAATCTGTGGTAGAATCTATAATTAAATATCCCATTAAAACATGCTTGCAGCAAGATGAGAAGAAAATGGCAGAAGCTGAACAGTTTAGGCATTTCTGTTTAAGTGCCTGTGTTGTACAGAAAGATATGGCATAGGATATTTAAATGGGAGTTGATGCAAAAAGAGGCGAGACAGTGATTTGGAATTAAGATTACACTATGTAGTAGATTGTTTGAGTTTCTAAACATGGGAAGCATCTAAACAGGGGAATTTGTTCTCAAATAATTTTTTCAATGAGTAGCCACTTTTATATAACATGGGAATAGTCAAGCAATAATTTGCTGTCGTATGAGCCCTGGTGAGATTGTATGATGTACGGGCTTCAGAGACTTGTCAGTGATACCCGAATAGCTACAGACATGATCCCAGTGATGATTTCAGTGATGTTCCGGTGTCTTGATGTTGACACATGGTTTAGAGTGGTTCTTAGTCATTTATGCATTTCGTTAGGTGACAACTCTTTATACCTCTGATTTAGGATTATATGAATATGTATTATATGCTGACACTTTCCTCATCATCTGCAGGTTGGAGCCTAGCTATTAGAGATAAATGGTTTTTATTAATATATTAAGGGTGAAAAGGATTCTTTGCCCATCAAAATATTCTCAAAAGGGATAAGGATGGGGCTTTTAAGTAGTTCTTTTGAAAGTTTTGTTTGGTGCTCTTTTGGAAATGTTGAGGTGAAGGGAAAAAATCCTCAATTTTTTTCCTCCTTGGAGGAATAATCTTAGAAATTTGGAGAAATAAGATAGAAATACATGGAGTACTTATTTTTGCACCCATTACAAATCTAAAAAGGCTACCAAAAGTCCAACTTAGATTTACAATAAAAAGTTAACAGGAATAATGACTTTTGGCACTGTGCTAGGTACTTTGTACACATTACCTCATTTAATCTTCATGATGGTTGTGTTACATCACTAACTTTTAGAAGCTGAAAGTTTATACAGACGAGGAAACTGAGCTTTAGAAGAGTCAGTTTGCTTGCTCTAATGATCTGATGTGGGCCCAGAAGAGTACAATTGCTCGGACACATTATGGAATAATAAAGTACATTATTTATGTACAACTTGAATTGCTCATAATGTAATATTTGGCATTAAAGAGTATAGTTTATTCACGTGGATATTTACTAATTGAATTTTTCTTTTAATTTCGTCAAATGGAGATGTCATTGAATGTAAAGATATTTAATTTTTTTTTTTTAGTTTATGTGAGAAGTTGTGAGAAGAAACTAGCGTTTTAATAAAATGGAATTATTTTCTGAACTTAGTACTCCCACAGTACTCCGTGCAGGTTGAGAAAAAAACATTTTCACAAAATATTGGGTGGAAAAGAAGGAAAATAATCCCTAGCCTTAGAAATTCAATTTTGTTGCATAGAACTCTGACCTGATCAAGGTCTTGGTTTTTTTTGAGCCACTGTTGATAACTGATTCTGCTTCAAATGATTCATCTTTTGTTTCCCCTTTCCCCTTTAAAACTATCGTCACTGACTTTTAGAAGCTGAAGTTTGTGATAAGCTTCTTGATATTATTATAATATATCTTAAAGTTTTAGGGTTGAGAAGGACGTTAGTGATCTCATAGTCCAACCTCCTGACTTTTCAGACGAGAATATCCGTGTTTGTTTTTTTCTTTGGTTTGAGCATTTCCATCTATATATTAATTTCTTTTGTATGCTTTAAAAATTAGAGTTTGAAGTAGGTCAAGCAGGAGGAGAAAATAAATGTGAGCCTGTTTTGCAAAGACTTTCCTAGTAGTTGGCTTGGCAGAATATCAGACTGCAGTGTTGACCCAAACATGTGAAGTCCGTAGCATTCAACATTTGAAGTGCCATTATAGCATTGTTTTAACTAACTGCTTATTTTTATAAGCTCATTGTGTATAAATGCTGATGTCTTCAGCTTAAATCCTCTGTAGCATGATGAATCAATGGCAATTTTCAGTTCTTCAGTCAAGTCTTATACTTTAATCCCTTCTATAGTTGTAGAAGTAGATATATTGTTTTAAAATGACTGATTTTCTCCAGGCCATTTTGGTAAAGAATGTCTGACAAAAGCTCACTTTCTGATCTAATGAAGTGACTGCTGTAGGTGGTGACTTCAGATCAAGGAGCTCAACAGTTGAACCTCAAGGTGACATCTTTAGTATATTGTTTTCTTAATGCATTTTTAAGATACTTTGGCATACCTGTTATTTGTTATTGCAATTACAGAGCCTAAGCAGTGTCGTCCATAGAATTTTAATACAGAATATGTTTCTGTTTTATCTTTTTAAAAATACTTCCAACTTCTTGAAGGCAGCGACTTTTGACTTCTTAAAAGGCAGTGACTGTGTTTTACATTTATTTCCTTTCTTCTTCAATTAATCTTTTTAAGGAGCATCCAGCTTCAAGATGTCATTAAGCAATATATATAGGCCAAGGAATTATACTTTATTCCCATAATATATCACCTATCAAAAAATTGTTTCTAGGTGATTACTTTGTCCTATCAAGCAATAAAAACTATCTTCTGGAAAATAGTTTCTGGAAGATTTCTTCTGGAAGTCTTCACATTGGTTGTCATATTCAGTCTGTCTGTTTTTTCCAGTTTTAATGAAAGGACTGGTGTAGGAGTTAACTCTTGAAGTTCTCGTTAGTACATTTCTTTTTGTGCATTTGTCTATTTCTTGCTAAAAACCACAAGACACTTTCTTCCTCGAATCTTCATATCAACATTTTTCCTACTTTACATGTATTATGACTGTGAAAGAGAGGCTTGCTCAGATAATGCCTGTCTTCTGGGCAAGTGGTATGATTAGTTTAGTAATTTAATAAAACTATTCTGCCACTATGCATTTCTTGATTCCCAGGAAAATATATTCTTATAAGAGTTCTGTGTCTTGTTTACCATGCAAAAAGTGAGAATTTTTGATTTATTTTTATTCATGGTTTATGTTTATTCATGGGGTTTCAGAATGTCTAACCCGGAAACAGCATCAGAAGGACATCATGATCCTCATATTAGTAAAGAATTTAAAACCTTTTGAACTTTTCAGTTTATATAGCTTTGCTCTTCCATTGCTTACAATGATTGTAAGTTCATTGCTTACTATTTGATATTTGCAAAAGATTCTTTTTGGGAGAGGGTTCTATCAAAATAATAAAATGCATAAGGCCTTTCATATGTTGGCAATTTGGCCTTTTTGTTGGAGAAGAAAAACATTGTCTGGTTTACATGAAAATACTTGAGATTGCATTATTTATTGACTTGGTAATATGGTTTCCTCAGTTATTGTAAATAGAAACCTAGTTACTATTTACAAAGAAAAAATAATATCCTAGCGTAGCCAATGTATAATTTAGTGTACTTTACTCAGTTAACATTCTTAACTTTCAATACAGTAACAGGCTTTCTTTATATATTTCAGGATCATAGGACCTGTAGGTTTAGATTCTCATGAGCCTTTTGAGCGAGTACAGCAGGGACCTAGGTAATTTTCTCATGTCTTTGAAATAAACAGATGGTTCTTGCAAGTGTCTGTCTTACTCTCAGTCTGAATTTGGTGCCATGCATTCTTGGTGCCTCAAGTCTCTCAGTTGCTTTCTGTGGCTCCTTGCCTCTTAACCATTTGTTGTATTTACTTAGAGACTTGAGTCAGTTCTTTCCACTGTATAACTTTTAACTTGCTGCAGTCTTTGCTTTCTTTAGGCTGAAATAGATGTAGCATTTCTTAAATGATCATAAAAAGGGGTGTTTTCCTTTTCTTTTGAAGGGAAACTAATATAAGCATTTTATGCTTTTCCAAAAGATAAGTTTAAAAAAAAAAGGCTATTTATATATATTAAAATGTATATCATTTATAATTGAGTGTATATTTTAAATTTAAGATTATATATCTTAAGTTTAGTAAGTAAAATTTTTAAAAATGTCAAATGTTTATATTTTGGGCAACTACTGAACTAGAAGTTGCTAGAACGCTGTGTATATAGTCTGTATATTAAAAATTATTGTTAAGTTGACTATTATATAAAGATCATGTCTCTTCCCTACATGCAAACTCAAATTTTGACAACTATTTAAAAAACAAAACAAACCCAAACGGAAAGAAATGCTTTCCTAGTCTTTAATGTTAAAAATTTTTTATTCTCTAAAGAAATAAGAAAATTTTATTAGACCTAGGACTTTTGTCATAATTTAGCTTGATAATGTGGATTGACTTAAATTCAATCCTTGGGATTCTGTTTTATCTTCCCTTTATAAATTTTATAAAAGAAATTACTTGGATAATATTTTGGGAAAGTTGGGCAGGTTTCACAACCTATCCTGGGAATTGATGAGGCAGTTTTATACTAGCTAATGTGACTATGTATTGAGTTAATAAAATTTGTTCAAAAGTTTTACCTTTTTCTCTCCAAAAAGTCATTGTAAAATGATTATTGTAAAAATTCAAATAACATAGAAATATATAAAACAGAAGGCAAAAATCCCTGTAGTCCAACCCCTCTGGCTTTTATCCTTTCAGATTTCTTTATCTATGTATACTAGCATGTCAATAGTATGTATTTTATTTTAAAATTTACTGGCAAGATAATACATACCTGCCATTTTAGGCCATCAGTTTACAATCTCTGTTCACATTTTCTTCATTCTCTTTAAAAATGTGTATATGGCCGGGCGCGGTGGCTCACGCCTGTAATCCTAGCACTCTGGGAGGCCGAGGTGGGCGGATCGTTCTGAGCTCAGGAGTTCGAGACCAGCCTGAGCAAGAGCGAGACCCCATCTCTACCAAAAATAGAAAGAAAATTAATTGGACAGCTAAAAATATATATATAGAAAAAATCAGCCGGGCATGGTGGCGCATG
>RJWJ010003690.1:0-83444 GCA_004363605.1 Indri indri | reverse complement strand
AAGAAGACACATTTTGTAGTAACTTCTTAGCTACCATCATAGCTTTTCTACATGGGCAAGCTTCTCTCCAACCAGAAAACATGCAAACTATTACAGGAGCATACTGATGCCTCATTAAAGGTGACAATTCAGTAAAGTCCATCTGTAAATGTTCAAGTGATCTGAAGTTTTGATTGTCTTCTCAGGATTATGGATTTGAAAAACCAAACATGGGTTATAAACCATTTTAACAATTTTAGAACAGTCACCCCACCAATATTTTTTCGTAATTTGGATCTGTTCCATGATGAGTTGTGGCGTGCAGAGATTTTAACAGTGGAAGCCTCGGGGATTCAGGAAGGACCAGGCAGTTGTCCAGGCCCTCTGTGAGTTCATGTTGAACAGTGAATTTGTCTACTTTCAGACACTAATTTTGTTTTTTCAAACCAGGTTTATTAAATAGGTCATCATAGGGGAATTGAGTTGGATCGATCTTATAAAATTCATTCAAATTGCACATTTTAAAAGTTTCAGCACTAGCTGATTTAACGCAAATAGCTGCCAGGACATTTCCCTTGATATTCAGGTTCAATTTTACAGGTATGCGTTTTAATCTTAATAATGACAATTTTCGATGGTAACAGGATAGCAGAAAGGGTCTATTGGGGTCTATTTTTATGGGGGGGTCCCACTAAAGTGAGAAACACTCTGTTTCTATAACATACCAAAATTTTGAACTATTTCAAAAGCGTATCTACTATCTGTACAAATGGTTAGTGATTTCTCTTTAGTTGTATGGGAAGTTCACGTAATAGCAAAAAGCTCTTTAGGTTGAGCTGACTTGAATTAAGGATTAGTTAGGTCCCTTTTCTATTAACTCATTTTGGGTTATAGCAGCATACTCTGCTTAATATTGTCCTTTTGGCATAAAATCCATTAAAAAAAAGTATTAACTCAATTATTCAGTGAAGTATCTTACAAATCCACCCAAGGGCCACTGTTTCTGATTCTACACTTACACAGTTGTGATCTTCACCATCGTCAGGTAGGGGCAGCAGAGGAGCAGGGTTAAGCAGGTTGTAGCATTTTAGATGGATATTCGGAGGAGACAGGAGAATTTCATGTTAGTCTACTTGCTGAAAAATGATGAACTTTACTAGCACTTAATAGATTTTCCACAGCATGTGGAACTTGCAAATAAAGTCCATTTTTAATAACCATTTCAGATAAAACTTTTACCAATTTGGCTGCTATTTCTACTGCTTTTAAACAATTAGGATAAGCCTTAGCTACTGGGTCTAATAACAAACTATAGTAAGTGATGGGCCTATGTTTTTCTCTTTGTTCTTGGATAGGAAATCTTAATGTCTGATTGTTACATTTATGAACGAACAAGGTGAAAAGTTTAGTATAATTTGGAAGTCCTAAAGCTGGAGGATGTTGTACAGCCAATTTAATTTGGTCAAAAGCCTACTCATGACTGTCTTCCCAAGATAAAGGCTCTGGCAGTGCATTCCTAGTGAGCTCATATAATGGTGAAGCCATTGAACAAAAATGTGGGACCTAGGATCTGTAGTTCCTGCAAATCCAAGAAATCTTCCTGTCTCTTGGTGGTAGGCTAGTGCAAATAAAGCTCATTTACAAATAAAGCAGTTAACACCATTTCATTCCCTTCAGGAAATACCTCTTTTTTGTATTTTGAGTCCACAATATTTTGCAAAAAGTATTTCTAAACAAGTGCTGTAATCTGAAATTGATTCTTTTTTTTGTCCTACAAGATTGTTTGACGGACCAATGAATTTTCTATGGAAAAACCTTAGAGATTGAATTCAAAAGGTTTTCCACAATTCTTCTAGCTTCTCCTGATCCTTCTCTTAAGGAGATTTAGAGGGGTCTTTAATATCCTCAGGTTTTCTCCATTCTGTTGCCCCATTCATTGTTGAGCTTTGCCAGGTCCCAATAACATATGAATAAATTGGTAAAGATTATGGAGTTTGGATCATAAACTCCTATAAGGATTCTGAATTCCTCAGTAAAGTTGTAAGTATTTTCCCTTGGCTTAGGGAAGTCTTTTACCACGGCTGCAAGCTTGGTTTTAGAGACCATGCAGTAAAAGTGGTTATGGCGGGCAAGCATTTGATCTAATTTCCTTTTTTCCATTATCTTAGGGGTCAATACGTAATTGGCAAAAGGTTAGTGGACTAAGGGCATCTAGGTAAAGACGAAAGAGTGGAGGAACAGTCAGGATTAATTCAGTCAAGGTACAGTCCCTTTATTCTACTGTCCTCAGTTGGTTGCTTAAGCTTTTCATTTGCCTTCTGTAAGGATCTTTTAAGGAAGCAATTTTTGATTCATTCAATCTTTCAGATGCCTCTGTGTACCAACTAAAAAATGCATCCCATTGCTTTTGTTGGATGTTTTATCCTTTCTTTTCTAGTATGCACTGCAAGTGAACACATTTATCTAAATTAAATTTTCCTCATTGCGGTCATTTTAATTTTAAGGTGTCTCTAGTAAGGTTAACTCATTCTTTCAAAAATGGGCAAGTTCTGTGTCCATAATTCTTGAGACAGAGTCTCGGCTCTGTTACCCAGGCTGGAGTTCTGTGGCGTCAGCCTAGCTCACAGCAACCTCAAATTCCTGGGCTCAAGCAATCCTTCTGCCTCAGCCTCCCAGGTAGCTGGGACTACAGGCATGCGCTACCATGTCCGGCTAATTTTTTCTATATGTATTTTTAGTTGTCCAGCTAACTTCTTTCTATTTTTAGTAGAGACAGGGATCTTGCTCTTGCTCAGGCTCGTCTGGAACTCCTGACCTCAAGCAATCGTCCCGCCTTGGCTTCTCAGAGTGCTAGGATTACAGGCGTGAGCCACCACGCCCTGCCCTGTGTCCATAATTCTTATACATAAAATTAGCTGGAATTCCAGACTCCTTGGATTTGGATAAACCTATTATCAAAAATGTACCTACTAGAGGCCTCTAACTGGATTCAATCCAGTTAATTATCTGTTTCAGGCTGCTCCTGGATTCAGCCCCGTCTTAGAATTGCTTAAACAAACTCAGAGATGTCAAAACGCAAATTCATGGAGCTCGAATTGAAGAGAAAACTCCCCTATGACCTCCAGTTGCTGTGAAAAATCACTGGACACAATGGGCTCAGCAGATCCCTTTGCTTGGTCACTGGGTGCTCCCGGGGGTTGCTGGAGGTCTATGTCGGATCCCACTGCTACTGCCAAACTGCAGAAAGGAAAATCTTAGACAAATTAAATTTAACATAATTTAACTGAGCAAAAAAAATGATTCAGGCAACACTCAGGACCGAAACAGGTTCAGAGAGCTCCCTTTCACAGCATGTGCAGGGAATATTAATTATCATAAAACAGAAATAAAGCACAGACATAGCTTGTCTGCAACAGCTCTCTGCATTTCGTATTTAGACGTGGTCTGAGCAGTCAGCAGCCTATGATTGGCTGAAGCTCAGCTGCTATGATTGGCTGAGACTTGGCCACTTATTACAAATTAGGTTGCACTTTGTTTACATACTATGTTAGGTTAAGGATTCCAAGTACTAAGGCAGCTTTAGACCAAATTTAATCTAATTTAACAGCGTTGTCCAGTGGCATAGAAAGAATAATGTGACGTTAGATTTTTACTAAATAAAAAAGTACAAATATCGTAATAGAGGACATTGTGATGAAAGTATATTCCAAAAGCACTCAAGTAATAATAAGATTTAAGTAAGATTTTAATGACAGTTTTTTTACTCCATTGTCTTAATAATAAATCATTCAACAGTAAAATAGTTGACAACGATTATTGGCTGTTACTGCTCAGAAATAAAAGACAGCTCTAATTATCTCTGAGAATGTCTTACATTTTTATTTCAAAGAATTCAGAAATATCACCTAGGTGCCTGTTAGTTACTAAGTCTTAGAGTGGTTTTTAGAAATCTCTAATCAAGTTCTTCCAGTGTTTTCCACAAAGATCTTCTTGTAATCAGGGTGATTGATGCCTCTTCAATCAGGGCAATAGTTTGTGTAAGAAAAATAGACTATGTTGAAGCAGGTCTTTCAGTCATTGTCAAAGGAGCAACTTGGCCACTCTGAAGTTAGGGAAAAGAAAAATAGCTTCTAGCTAGAAAAAAGAATGACTTAGGAAATCTACTATAGTGCAATACTATGATATAGTGCCAGTATGCCAAAAAAGAATCTATGCCCCAAGCAATTTTTGAAGACTCCTATTAAGATGATGAGTTTTTGCAATAAAGATAGATGACTGAAAAAGGACATTACCTTCCCCTTTCTAACATGGAACATGTGGGACAAAAGAGAATAATACATACACTCTGTCAAAATATTTGTTCTGACAGTTTTACTATTAAATAATTTTACATCTCTACTTGTTACAAGAAAGAGAAATGCTGGCCGGTTTAGTATTAGGTAAAGAATATCTAACCAAAAATAAACACACAAAAACGTCTCAATGTTATTTTTTTTTGAAAAAATGACATTTTTTTAGTGTACTTTCATGTGTATAGCAAAATTGAAAGGAAAGTATAGAGATTTGCTATATGCTCCCTTCCTCCACATAGGTATAGCCTCCTCCATTGCCAACGTCTTGCGCCACAGCGGTACATTTGTTATAACTGATGACCTTACACTGACACACCATTCTCACCAGAGTTCGCAGTTTACACTAGGGTTCACTCTTGTATTGTATATTCTGTGGGTTTAGACAAATGTATAATGACATGTATCCGGCATCATAGCGTCATACAGAATAGTCTCACTGCCCTGAAAATCCCACGTGCTCTGTCTTTTCTTCCCTCTCTTCCCCCAAACTCCGGCATTTACTGATTTTTTTTTTCCCCTGTCACCATAGTTTTGTCTTTTCCAGAAGGCCATATAGTTGAAATCATATGGCATGTAGCCTTTTCACATTGGCTTCTTCCACTTAGTAATATGCATTAAGTTTTCTCCATGTCTTTTCATGGCTTGATAGCTCTTTTTTTCGTTCTTTCTTTCTTTTTTTTTTTTTTTTTTTGCAGTAAATCATATTCCATGTACCTGTTTGTTCATCTTTCAGTGTTATTTTAACATAAAGTCTCCTAACATTTAAAATTTTACTTTTGTTGTCAATTATTGCTCATTGAATAGCTATCAGGAGTAGAAAGAAAATTTAACATCATGCATGAAACCATTTTACAGAGTTAATGGCATTACCATACATCCAGCTGACTCATTGTTGGGTTTGCTATGATGTTTGTTCACTTCCCCTACTTGATGAATTTGCTCACTTGTTGCTCTCCCCCCACCAATGAGAAAAAAGGTTAAAATAATCATTTAATGTCTGAGAGGCTTCTTAAGTGGAAAAACATTATAACTTTAGAAAAGGACATACCAAGGAAAAATCATCACACATATTCACAATTTAAATCAATCTTATGAAATTATTAGGCAAAATGTATCTGGGGAATGATGTCATGGATCAGTAATACCTACCATATATAAAGTTTTAAAGAGAAAGACCCTCCCCACAAGGAGTTTACCCCACACAATAGCTTACTTTCATTGAGTATTTAATATGCGCCAGTCAATGTACTAAGCATTTTTTTGGCATTATCTCATTTAATTCTCACAGTAATATAATACAATGAGATTCACATGATAATTTTCCCCAAATCTATAATTTAATATGATTAAAAGAAAACAAAGCCATTAAAACCATTTGTAGGCAAAGACACACGCATGGGGTAAAAATTAAACTGATGAGAAGATTAAAAGATGGAACAGAGTAAAATTAAGGGATTGCGTTAAGTCTGCAAGATAAGAATTGAATGGTTTGTTACAGATGGAAGAGCACACTATTTCTCAGGGAGTCAGTAATTATAGACTATATTATTACCAGGTATCAGACTTTAAAACACAAGAATTACAATATGTCAGCCTGTTCGGGAAAGACAGAATTTTATTTCTGAGATGTTTTGACTACTAATCTGGGATACTGAGGCTTCTCAACTCATCAGTTAGTGAATTGTTGGACTACTTTCACTTCACGGTATAAAATTAACTCAGTGAGCAAAAGCTAATTGGCAGTTTTATGATAAAATAAAACTCTCATTTCTGTTGGGGTAAACTGAAGAATTTTCTTTCTTTTAGAAAAAGAATAGATGGCTAAGGTCATTTTCAATTTAAATACATTTACTGGAATCAGGGCGATTATCCTGGACCCATGAAGACCAATAAATCCTGTCTTCATTTTCTTTAGTAAAACATGTCAAGCACTCTATATCCAGTGCTGACACTGCTCCTGGGCAGAATGACCTGAAGATCACAGAGAAGGAACTAAATGAAAATCCTCATTCTCCCTGATGGCCATATTGTTTTGGTTTTCTTTATTGGAAACTCTACCTTTGGATAAATTATGTCTTCTGAAGTATGTGTGTCAGAGTAACTGTTTTTCCCTGAATAACGAAAAAAATGCAAATGGATATTTTCCATAATCTCTCTAATGATTTTTTATACAACATAATTTTAGATGAAAGATTATATAATTATTTTTATTAAATAGGATCACAAAGTGAATACTTTAAGATACTGCATTCAAACCCATCAGCGAGTTGCAGCCTTAGCCAGGCAAAACTGGTAGTTTAGGAAGATTACCCCAGGATCTAGCAGGGAAACGTAATTGTTTTTTCTTTCTTAAAGTCATTTAGGAGAAGGAAAGCCAAAAATTCTGCCTCTAAGGTTCCCCAGCAGAAGTAAATCAGAGCAGTGTTTTCTGATTCTCCCCAAGTGTGTCATGGTTTGTGCAGGTTCCCCTGCTGAAAAGCACAGGTATGAGGGATGGAATGGTATAAAGGCCTCATCTGCGTTTTCTTACAGGAAAGATGACAGACTCCACGTACAGAAGCAGAAACAGGGTCATAAGATTGCAAGTCTTACGGTTCCCCGACTGCACTAAGGGCACCCACAAACAGCATGCCAAGGCTTGAAGTTACACAGCACACTTAACACCCGCACCTTCACAGTCCTCACTACTTTTTTTCAGACATTTGTGTAAAAATAGCTATCAGTTACTGAGCTAAGCACTTTAAGGGATATATGTTGCATACATTATCTCATTTAGTCTTTCTACAACCACACCTGTAAGGTAGTACCTTCCAGAGCAACAAGATGAATTTCCAGAAATTAGTGTGTGGCATAGCTGAGACTGAACCCCACAGGGTAACCACTACATCAGTTGTGTAATAACTAAATTTCTGTGTACACATAATTAATATTATTTGAAGTATAATTTATATACATCTAAAGCACCCATTTTAAGTGTAGGGCTCAATGGGTTTTGAGATATATATATATATATCTGCACAACCAAAACCATTATTTATATACACTAAAACATATGACCCTTTATACATATGTATACACACACACACACACACACACACACACATATATGTATATGATTTTTTTTCCCCCTCCAACACCACAAGAAGTTCTCTTGTGTCCTTGTTCTTTTGGAGCTGAACCCCTCACCAGGAGCTCAAAGGCAACATCTTTTCTAATTATATCATTATAGCTCAGTTTTGCCTGTTTTGGAACTTCATATAAATGGAATCATTTAACATACTTCTTTTATTCCAAGCTTCTTTCATTCTGGATTATGTTTTCTGAGTTTCCCTTAAGTTGTTGCCTGTATTTTTATTATTGCTGAATGTATTTTTGTGAATATGCCACAATTTGTTCATTCACCTATTAACATAAATTCAGATTGTTTCCAGTTTTGGTCAATCATGAAGAAATCTACAGTGGACATACTTTTGCAATTATTTGTGATATATCTTTAATTTATCTTAGTAATACATGACACTGCCAAACTGTTTTCCAAAGTGCATAATTTTATATTCCTGTTAGCAATGTAAGAGGGCTCCATTTGCTTTTCAACCTTGTTAACACCTGGCACTATTAGACCTTTTAATTTTAGTCCTGCCTGCTGTAACATGGCATTGCCTGGTGGTTTAATTTTAATTTCCTTGATAATTAATGATGTTGAACTTTTCTTATGTTTATTGTTCACTACTACATCTTCTCATTTGAAGATTCTGTTCATAACTTTTGCCTATTTATTACAAACTTGCAGGATATTATATAATATTTTTCCCCAAGTTGTGGCTTAAATTTTTATTTTCTTAATAGTGTCTTTTGAAGAATAGAAATTCCAAATTTTGGTGAAGTCAATTTTATTGATTTTTTCTTTTATTATTGATTATTTGTGTCCTATATAAGAAATCTTTCCTTACGTCAAGGTCACATAGATATTCTTCTACTTTCTCTAGAAGCTTTGCATTTTGCTTTTATGTCCAGGTTTGTGATCCATGCCAAATTAATTTTTATGAGGTAGAATTGAGATTCATTTTTTTGTATGCTTCTCCAGTTGTTCCAGCACCATTTACTGAAAAAATTATTCATTACACATTGAACTACTTCAGTGCTTTTGCTGAAAATCAATTTACTGGATATGTGTGGATGTATTTTCGGATTCCGTTGACCTCTTTGCCTATTATTATGCCAAGACCACACTGTCCTGATTGCAATAGCTTTATGATAAGTTGTGGAACCAGCTAATCAAAGACTTCCAATATAGTTGTTGTTTAAAATTGCTTTGGCTATTACAGATCCTCTGTATTTCCATATAAATATTAGAATTATATTTTAAATTTCTAAAAAATATCTGTTTGGAGTTTGACTGCAATCTCATTGAATGTATAAATCAATTGAGAAAGTACTGACATCTTAACAGCATTGAGTCTTCGAATCTGCAAACATATCTCCCTTTTTTTGTGCATACATGTTTTTAAAATTCTCTTAGGAATAGTTTGTACTTTTAAAATATTTTATACTTTTAAGTGTAGGGGTCTTGCACACATCTAATTAAATTTATTTTCAAGATTGTTATGTTTTGATATTAATACTATTTTAAATACACTGTTATTTTAACTTAATTTTCCAATTGCTTGTTGCTAGTATTTAGAAATACAACTGATGGTTAAAATCATGACCTTAAGTCCTATGACTTTGTTAAATTCACTTATATGTTCTTTTATAGTAGATTTTTGTATGTGCATTAGAATTTTCTTTTTGATAATCATAGTATATGTGACTACAGACAGGTTTACTTCTTTCTTTCCAATGTCTGTGCTTGTAGCTACTCATTTGTTTATTTACGTCTGGTCTTTTGGATTTATTAGGACACCTAGTACAATGTTTAATAGTAGTGGTGAGAGTGGGCATTCTTGAATTTTTCCTGATTTTGGGGAAGTATGAGTTCAATATTTAACCATTAAGAAAGGAGGGATAGGAAAAGATTTGTTAAAAGATACAAAATTACAGCTAGCTGGATAGGAGGAGTAAGTTCTAATGTTCTATACAATCGCAGGATAACTGTAGTTAACTATATGTAACTATACATGCATAAAATGTATAATATATTATATATTTTCAAATAGCTAGAAGGAGGTTGAATGTTCCCAACAAAAAGAAATGATAAATGTTTGAGATGATGGATCTGTTAATTATCCTGATCTGATCACTATAAATTATGTGTATCAAAACATCACTACGTACCCCATAAATATGTACAATTATTATGTGTCAATTAAAAAAAAGAAAAAAAGAATGATACTAACCTTTGTGGTGATGTTTTAATAGATATTCTCTGTCAGATTAAGGACAATTCCTTCTAGTTTTTAGTTGTTGAGAGTTTAAATGGACATTGAATTTTTCCAAATGTTTTCTCTGCATCTGTTATAATGATTATATACATTTCTGCTGACCTATTTTCAACTTCACTGACTCTTTCTGCTGTCATTTCCATTTTGCTGTTGAGACCATTCAATGACTTTTTAATTTCACGGATTATATTTCCAGTTCTAAAATTTCCAATTTTGAAAAACAGTTTCTATTTCTCTGCTAAGAACTTTTATCTTTCATTCCCTTAATGTGTACTCAGCTTTACTTCATGAAACAGAGTCATATTAACTGCTTTAAACGCTTCATGAAATTCCAACATCTGGCTCTTTTCCCAGATTGCTGTTTCCCTTGAAAATTGGTTAGATTTCCTGGGTCTTTTTATGTCAAATAATTTTGGATTGGATCCTGGACATTTTGAATATTATTTTGCATAAACTATGGGGTCTATTAAGATCTTCTGGAGAATGTCGCTGTTATTGCTGTTAATGTAGCAAGCAATCAGCCCAGTTAGGTTCACACACAAGTTCTGGCTCGTCTTCTGTGGGTGGTGGTTCTAATCTCCATTTCATTTTCAAAGCTTTTGCCTTTGGTCTGCCACACACACGTACCATTCAGGAGTTAGTATGAGACTTGGGGTCATGGTTTAAATCTTAGTTCAGTTCTCAACACCTTTGTTATGATGTTTTGGGTCTGTCTCATTCATGCATAGCTATGGGGTGAGCCAGACACTTGTGCAGTTCCATATTCAGAGCTGGGAAATTCCCTTTTTCCACTTTCTTGTCTCTGGAATTCCCACACACACTCTGCTCTGTGTGGCGCTCCTCTTTCCAATCCCTCTGGTCAGATATATAGGATTGTTATACAAGCGTTAGCTTCCCCTTCCACTGCTGTACTATGCAACTGTGTAAAAAATAATAGAAAACTTACCACCACACCCCCTCACACACACACAACATATGGGTTGCTTTTCTATGTTTTGACTTCTCTCCACAAGCCACCTCCTTGTGTTCACATATCAGAATCCTCAGGTGGTTGATTTTGTATTTTATCTAGAGTTTTTAATTGTAATCAGCGGAAGAGAGAGGTTGTAGTGGTGTTTCTTGCATAGCAAGAGGAGAACTTTGTATCCACGCTTAATTACCTGCAATGTCTTTATTTTCCTTTAATTTTGGAAGATATTTTTCTGGGTAGAGACTTGTAGTCAACAGGGTTTTTGTTTGCTTGGTTTTTGTTTTGTTTTGCTTTTTATTGTTTTGCTTTCTAGCATGTTAAAGGTGTTCCATTTTCTGAGGATCTACAATTATAATAATGAGATGGCAGCTCTCATTCTTACTGGAGTTCCCCTGTATGCAATATGTCTCTTCTACTGTTTTATAGTTTTCTTTATCATTTGTTTTCTGTAATTGACTGTGATATATCCAGGTGTGGTTTTCTCATTGTCTTGCTTGGTTTTTACTGAGCTTCCTGGATCTATTAGTTACTGTTTTTAAAGAAATGTGGAATATTATTTTTTTGGCCAATATTTCTTTATGCATTTTTTCTGGGTTATTCTGTCTTCTTTCCTCCTGGAATTTCACTTGCAGGGATGTGACTATCCCACAAATTATTAACACTTCGATCCATCTTTTAAATCCTCTTTATTCTGTTTTCAATCTGTATGATGCTTGCTAACTTGTCTTCTGTAATAATCCCTTCTACTGTTTTATCTAATCTGCTATTAATCACATCACAGAATTTTATAATTGAAGTATTGAATTTTCAGCTCTGGAAGTTCCTTTTTCATCTTTTTTATACTTTCGAGATCACCCTACTTTTCTTCCATTATGTCTACCTTTTCCCGAAGAATCTTTAACATATTTATCATAGTTATTTACGGTCCTTATCTGTTAATTTTAATATTTTACCTATGTGTGGGTCTATTTCTATTGACTGATTTTTTCTTAATTATAGATTATATTTTTGTGGAGTTCTTTTGCATGTCTATTAATTCTTGATTGTATACTCTACATTGTGTATGACACATTGTAGCAACTCTAGATTAATTTATACTTGCTATAGAGTGTTTTGTTTTATTCTGTAAGGCAATTAAATGATTGGTGAATCACCTTAAATGTGCAGAGATTTTGTTTGAGGTATTAGGGTGAGTCTATTTTGGCTTTGTCCTTACCCTAGGTGAATATTGTATTCTTTGGATCTAGTCTATATCTCTATGGCTTATATCTCTAAGAGTTTCAATAGAAATCCCAATATATTAATATTTACAAAAATCCTCTAACTTGGGAGGATTTGAAGTCTAAATTTTATTTCCCTAACAATGAGTAGGAGATTGCAGCTGAAATCTCTGTCAACCTCTTTCAATCCTTTCACAATTTTTGCCCCCACTGGGCTACTTGGAGTATTGCTCATGTAGACTCAGAGATTTACAAAAACTTTGATAAGTATTTAAATGCATATATAAGGGCTGCCCCTTTGTGAGCTTCTTCTCTCTAGGATTTTTCTTCTTAACTTTTAGATGTTCTGGTAGTTCCAAATTCCATCATTTCACTGTTGATTTCTGCCTAATTTCTAGCTTCTCATGCATCAAGTTTGGAGAATGCCCTCAGGGGAAAATGTAACTAAAAGAGGTATCACTCATACATGCAGAGATAAATCATGTTGTCGGCTCTTCTTTTTATTTTCTAGTTAATCATTGAAAAATTTGATTTGTGTGTATATGTGGAAGTGCCTGCTAAATTTGGTGAATATGATGAATTTGACTTTAACTTTATACCAAATAAAATATATATACATAAAGTTACATGGTATTTTAGATGATTGATACATAAAGATACAATTAGAAAAAATTCATTATATTTTTAGGTGTTGCATAAAGAGCATAAAGATTGCAGTAGTAAACTGTGTTCTACTTTTGTATCTTTCAAAAACTAGCATTATTATTTTTGGGAAATAATCCATTTTTCAAATAAATACATCCTCTTGTACTTTAAAAAATTATAACTTCTCTGTCTTAGCATCATTGCCTGCATAGGAAAAATTCAATTATTCATCTAAAAATATTTTCTGGATGCATACTATATGTGCCAAGTACTGTGTAGGCACTAAAGATAAAACAGTGAACAAAATGCTGGTAATTTTAGTCAGCAGGAAACCAAATTTAACTTTTAACCTTAAGTTCAATATGGTGGGAACATGAATTGATATATATTTTTGGAAAGAAGTCATGCATTATGTATCAAGGACCCTTTTTAAAAAATATATTTTTGACAAAGCAATGCTATTCTGGAGTCTAAGAAACTAAAATGCATTTAAAAACTTATTAGCAATAGTAAATGACAAGAAAGAACTCACATTTTCATAATAGAGTTATGATTAGTAAATAATGTTATGGCTACAGTTTAATGGCTAATAAACTCTAGCCACTAAAAACATTGTTTACAAGGGATGTTTAATGATATGAAAAATGCTTATGATATAATGATGATTAGAAAAAAGCAAGATAGTATACATAGTTTGAACTCAGTCAGCAATGCAAAACAATATGTACAGAAGACAGAAAATATACCAAAATCTTAACAGTGCTTATTGTTTGGTGGTAGAATTAGTGATAATTTTATTCTCTATTTCTTATTTTCCTTGTTTTCTACAATTTTATTCAGTTATTGCCATTGTTCATACTTTTAATTATATAGTAATGTGATATTTCTCGTAGATTTTTTATTTTATTTTCCTTTTAAATCATTTTAATATATTATTCTATAATTTACTCCTTTAAATTAAGTAAAATAAAAGTAGCTACTTTAGTTATTATAATAAATGAAAATAGGAGAAACTTTCTCCGTAAGAGGCCAATACTGTCAAACTGTGTTTAAAAACCAAATTCAACTTTATATTTCTTATACAATAACTGCATTGAAATAGTAAAAGGTAAATAATGGGAAGAATTTTTATAAGCTACAGCAAAATAGAGTAGATGGAGCATGAATCATATGAAACAAAGCAAAAAATAAGTTAGGGCAAAGGGAGCCATTCTCCATTGACAGAATAAATAACACAGCATGATGATTAATAACATAGCGTCAAAATGCATAAAGAACAAACTGTAAGAGCAAAAGGAAACTAGCAGAAGCAACTACTGCGAGAAACTTGAACACAACTATTTTAGATCTTGACATAGAAATAAACAACAGCAAAATAAATACAGCAAACAGAATTTAAACAATATACTTCCCGAAGCCTAATATTTTACCTGTGTGTCCTATGAAGAATGAATTTTCTTTTCAAGCTACCTTGAATCATTTTAAAAAGCCATTTTTATATTACACTTCCAAAAAAACTGCATTATATTTCAAGGAAGCAGAAATTATAAAAGTCATATTCTTCTAAATATTACGCAATTATATTAGAAGTTTGTGACTGCAGATGATTAAGGCTCCAACAGTGTTGCAGTTCCCAGGATGGGCATCCGAGTTGGCTCGTGCTCAGAAGCAGTGCGTCCAGAAGCACATATGTTAATACAATGAAAGAGTTGCAGATACCTGGGCATTTTATGTGGGACATGAATTATAATTGTCCTAAACAAAGGAGGAGAGAGCATAACGTTGAATCTGACCAACGCCGTTGATATTAATACACTGACCAGAGACTAAATTCAACATATTAGTTCAAGAGGCCAGGAGAGACACCAAGAGTTTGAGCAAATGATTGACAGAAACCTGGCCTGACTCTACTAAACAAAGTTGAGATGCTAGTGGAGAAAGGAATCTTAGTTAAGGCTTAGGGATATAGAGATTTTTGGAGTGAACTGCTTATTAATTTCTAATCGGAAGGACCCAGAGGAGACTTCCATCAATGAGGCATTGAGCAATACAACAGTGTGAAAAGTACTAGCACTGCTGGAAAGCTGCGTAGTAGTTGTTCTCCACATAAGAAAGAGGCCAGAGGAAGACGTCTTCATAGACATAGGGTCTCTGATTTCACTGGGGGTGATGGGATCCCAGAGTGCCAGAGGCTGAAGAGCAGGAATAAACCACCAGAGGGAAGTGCATGTGTTTATGTGACTGGGCAGCAACTCCAGACTAGTATCAGAATGATATGACCCACAAAGACCTTGGTGTTAGCTGACTGACCATGCTGTCCCATATGCTTAAAATAGATGGTAGAGTACTAAGGTCTCAGTTGATATATAAAAGAAAAAACAAACAAACAACTTTCTGTCAGGTGAAGATACTTGATTGAAGCTACCATAACTGAGAGTTCCACTTTCTAACCAAATTCCTAGACCTGCTGTAATAGGTATGCAACTGAACCTTCCTCCTACAACCACCTAACAGGGTAACTTGATATAGAGGAAAGGAAAATATACAAATTTGTTGGAATTACTAGGCACTGTCTCTAAACTGACACTAATTTCTGAAGACCCAAAATGCCTTTGAAGTCCGTCGGTCAGAGTGATAGCTTACGGAACACCAGAGTTTTGGCCTTTGTGTTTCTCACAGTGCATCCGCTGGATCCACAAACCCACTCTGAATATATGGTTGGAATATACATTCTCAGTAACTGGCCAGGTCTCCAAGCGGTTTTCAGAAACATGCCATGAGGGCTATTTTGCAGGAAAAGCCAAGAAGCCTCTGAGGAAACCTCTCTCTATAAAAATCTAAAGCCATCCTGTCCACGTAAGTGAACTGCAAAGTACTGGAAGATGCAGGAGTGATGATTCTTCTTAGATTCTCATTATCTTGCCTCTTTGTCTTCTGCAAAAGACAAATGAATCTTGGATAATGACAGTGATAATTGTAAATTTAATTAGGCGGTGACTCCAGTAGCATCAACTGAGATTTCTTTATTGGAGAAAATTAGCACAGCTCTTGCTATCTGGCATGCAACTATTTTGACCAATGACTTTTTTTCTATATTAATTAGAAAAACTACACCAAAAGTAGTTTGTTTACATCTGACAGATTCCTCATTACACTTTGTCATGGCTTTAACTCAGAACTATATCACTTCTCTCTGCCATATATAGTGCACAGGAATCTTTATTATTTTGTCATCTGACAGAACATCATCGTGGTCTGCTAGTCACTGTTGACATCACGCTGATTACACCTGGTGAGAAGGTTGTAGCAAATACTCTAGATGACTTGGTAAGACACACACACACACGCACATGCACACACACATATGTATATACACCAAAGGATACAGCACAAATCCCATTAAAATTCCATCTGCCACCTCAGTGAGATTTCTAAGGAACCATAGCTTGGAATGTATATGCATGGCAGCCTTGGAGTCTAGCAGTCCAATCCATGTAGTCTAGGTTATGTAGATCCAGTTCTCCTTTTAAGTGATGATCAAGTGATTATACGGTGTACAACCTGCCGCCAAGAAGTGGCACAATGGTTGCTAGGCCTCCTTGGATCCCGCAGATAACACTTAATTGTGCTTCTCTGGCCCATTTATCCACTAGAAGGCTGCAACTTCTAAGTAGGTGCCAACATGAGAGAAGTCTCTGTAACAAGTCCAGGATGTGCTATGCAGGCTATTCTGTCACTTGATCCTCATGATCCAGGAGATCCAAAATTCTTAAAATACCTTCTCCTCACCCAGGCACATTTTGCTATCGCCACTGCTGAATGCCTAGTCAGATACCACTGTGAGCTGTCAGTATGACACCACTATCTAGGGAGCCAGCAAACTACCTGCCAGCAGGTTGGGTGCAGTGAATCCCTTGGAGTGGGGAATAATTCATCTTCACTGGAATAAACACTCTAGATTCTATCCAAAATTATGCCTCCAGTTTTCTTATTTGTATCTTATCTGAATTCCTTATTCACCTTCATATTATTCCACATTCAACTGCTTTTGACTAAACAACTCATTTTATAGCAAAAGAAGGAAATAGGCTCACTCCCAAGGGATTCGTTGGTCATACTATGTACCCCATCATTCAAAAATATCTGATCTGTTAGAATGGTGGAATGATCTGTTACAAACTCTACTTGGCCAGCTGACAACCTGTTCCACAGCTGAGATTATATATGATGTCTATGTGCTCTAAACCAGCAATGAATACATAGTACTACTTATCCCATATCCAGAACAAATATGCCCAGGAATCAAGGTATAGAAGTAGAATGACTCCTTTCATCATTAATCCTAATACCTCAACTTAAATAAAAGATTCTTGCTCCTTGAACTTCCAGCTTGGCTAGTACAGAGGTCTTAATTCTCAAGAGAGGAATGCTTCCACCCAAGGACAAAATGAAGACTTCAGAGAACTGTTAGTTGAGGTAGACACCTGGTTATTTTACGATCCTCATGCCCGTGACCCAACAAGTAAAAAAAAGACAGAGAGAGAGAGGGCGGGGGGGATAGAGAGAAAGAGAAAGAGAGGAGAGAGAGAGAACTGTTATATAAGATCCAGTGATTGATTTCAAACATCAGTAGAAAATGGGTTTGCTGTTACAGAATGAGAGAAGTGAGGAATGTGTCAGGAGTGCCTGGTAGTATATTAGTACCCAGTAGTAAAATTAATGGAAGATAATAGCACACCAAAAAAGCCATTGCCTTTAAAGATGTAGGCACTTTAAAAATGAAGCTTTAACTCAATCTCTCAGGTAAAAAATTCTGATCAGATAAGGAGGTCGCTGAGAGAAGCAGCAAAAGGAATGGCAAGAAGAAATACATTAATATTAATTACAACTCTGTAGGCAGTTAGAAAAATGAAGATTGAGTCTCTATGCATATGTCCTCACTTGCTGTGCCTACATTTGTATAAGTTAACTGATATTTTTACCCTTCCCTACTACTTTATTTAAGGTGTATTGGTAGTGATTAATAATAGAATTTAATCTTTTTATAGAATATCAAGGCAATTGATAAAATAAAAAAAGGAAGTATTACTCAGATAAGGATAGCGTGACTGGATGGACTTTTCTGTTATTTGTTTTTTGGGAAAGGATGAATTTTCTTTAATTTTATCAGGACTAGTTACATCATGATGCCACTGTAATTGTTGTTGTTTGGAAATTAAATATGGGTAGACAGAAATGCGTTTACGGATGCTGAGTAGATAAAGGGGTGGACTGTTCCACATGCGGTCTCTGACTGTTCAACTCCATTTTTCCTGTTTTATTTTGTATTGCAAGAAGCTAGAAGCCTAAAAACAACAATAACAAGACTCCCTGGGCAGCTAGATTATGATAGTTTCCCCTAATGGGGGCCACAGCTAAGGGATTAAAACATGAGGAAGTAAGATGTCACCCTGCTCCCTGAAGAGAAGTGGCATGAGTGACAGAGGGCACAAGAAAACTCCAGCAACTTCAACAGGTGCAGTCATGGCTCCTGCCTGGGAGTGGTGGTGGCATCTCCAGCATCCTCAGCAGTTACAGTTTTAGCAACTCGAGCACCAGCAGCAGCAACAGTAGCAGCAGCTGCAGAGGTGGACCCTGCTCTGCTTTGAGATGGAACCCCCAGCAGCTCAACAGGGAGTGTGGGCTCCCAAGCTTCAGCTTAGGGGTGAGCCCAGGAGCAACGCCCTGATCCCCAAGCCACACCTTCTCTCTTTTGTACATTAAGTCCTTCCTGCATCTAACTTTCTGATTCCTGTTTCATCCCTTTCTCCTTTACTGTCTTCAAAGTATCGCATCACCTTTGTTGCCAGTTCCCAGAACTAATCCCTGGAAGTATCTAGAGTGAATCATTTCTTCCTGACTGAACATTTATTGATTTTAATATTTACAGTTTCTACCTACAAGGGAGGATGAGAGTGGTGGTGGGTAGGGAGGGAAGGATTGCATCAGGGAAAGAAATAAGTTAGTTAACAGAACTAACAGCAGAATTATTCTAAGAGCAAACTTTCTTTATACAGCAAAATACCCTGATAGGCTATTTGGTTGTGGAAAGATAGCCCTAGGTACACAGCAGGGTGGGCTAAGAGTGTGAAAATATGGGTGGTCTTCAATTTATGATGAGATTACAACTGGATAATACTCCTAACCTACTGAACACCATAGCTTAGCCTAGCCTACCTTAAACCTGCTCAGAACACTTACATAGCCTAAAGTTGGGCAAAGTCATCTAACACAAAAAGCCTATTTTATAATGATGGGTTGAATATCTCATATAATTTATTGAATAATTTACTAAAAGTGAAAAGCAGAATGGTTGTATGGATACCTGAAGTATGATTTCTACGGAATGTGTATTGTTTTTTTTACCATCACAAAATCAAAAAATCTTAAGTTATACTATTGCAGGTCACGGATCATCTGTAATAAATAAATTCTTGAGCATAGTAATGAATAAAAGTATTCTGGTATTGTCCCAGTACTGACAAAAGGAGGCTGTGAAGAAGCCAAGCATCTGAAGAAGAGTTTCTTAGGCAAGAGAGTTCTGGATAAATGGTGGAAATCCATGACCCAAGAAAATAAAGCAACCAAGTGAGAAGTTAGCTCCCCAAGGTGAGCACAGAAAGAGACAAACAGGCAAAAGGCAAAAGAGTTCTGTGTCCCTGATATGAAATATATCTAATACTCAAGCCTAAACTCTGTCTTGCTGCAATGTACCACCATCGCCCCACATTTACCATAGCATCCTTCCAGCATTCCCACCATCACACACTTTTAGGAAACCCAAATCTAATACACAGCTACCTACTGCTTTGGGAAAATCAAGGAATCAATGCTCTTTTCCACACTTGTATTTACAGCTGCAGGAAAAAAGACCAGCCTTAAGGAGAAATCACATGAAAGGGATTAATTATGAGTTCAAAGGAAGCAGGAAATCAGAACAAGAGGTAACTGGAAGAACCAGATACACCACTGAAAAAATCATAGATACGAGGAGAGATCACGAGGTTTCCCTGTTCCTGGGAAATGGAGATTCAAGTTCATTTCATTGGAATCTTAATTAATAAATATGAGAATGTTCGGACTTTTAGGTCACACTTTAAAATAATTATTTCAATACAAAGAAAATAAAAATTCTACTTTTCATATTATAAATGATGAAAATGGCAATTATTCCTATCAACATTTATGAGTTGCCCTAGTCCTTAAGTGTAGGCTGCTCATAGTGATTTCCTTCCAAAGAGTATAAAATGGAGAGGTGAATAAAAGAGTAACTTTATAGCAGAAAAACATGACATTATCTCAGTCAGGTGATCAAAGTTGACATCAACAATGAGGAGCCGTGCTGATATGATAGTGCGTACCCTATATCTAATGTGATGAGAATGACATTTCACCTCTGTGGTCTCCCCCCACAAAATACATAACCCTGGTCTAATCATGATAAAAACATCATTTAAGGAACATTCTGCAAAGCACCGGCCAGTATTTCTCAAACCTGCCAAGGACATCACAAACAAGGAAAGTCTGAGAAATGGTCACAGCCAAGAGGAACTTAAGGAAACGCGATAAATAAATGTGATGTAGGATCCTTATGGAATCATGGAATAGAAAAAGACATCAGGTAAAAACTAAGGAAATCTAAATAAACTATGTACTTCGGTTAATAATGATGTATCAATATTGGTTCGTTAATTGTAGCAGATGTCTCATATTAATGTAAGATGATAGCAATAGGGGAAACTGGTGTGGAGTATATGGGACTTTAAGAACTATCTTCTCAATTTTTCTATAAGCTTAAAACTGTTTTAAAATTTAAAATATTTTTTAAAATGTATGGATTGAACTGTTCCACAGAGAAGTAGACACTCTAACATGCTATCATAAGGGGGCATATTTTAGAGCACCTCTGCATGCCGGGCTCTTGGTAAAGCAGCTTCCTAATTGTCATCCATAAAGCAGCTTCCAATGGCTGCATAATATTAAGGAATCCTTAAAACAAATACAGTGCCATACTCTGATTTGCATGAGAACTGTGGGCCTCATGAGAAAGAATGTGAGTCCCACAAGAATGTGGAGTTCAGATAAATATTGTCCAACCAATATCCAACCAACATAAGCTGTGACTGTACCCCGTCACTTGTTTTATGCCAACACACTGGCCAGTTTGCTCTTCCTCAACCCTCCAAACAAACTGTGTTCACAAGCCCTGGCTAATTTGTTAACTGAGGTTTGTACTGACTACACAGATTTTACATTGCAATCAGTTATCCTGGGGATTTCTGGAAATGATAGGACTTCCTATTAATCATGGACCTGGGTTTCAGTGCATTGAGATTTGGTGAATTATTGTTGATAGTTAATTTGACCACTAAAGTACTTAGATCTGATGGTTCCTTGGATACTTAACTAACATCCTTATAGGACCACAGCATACTTTAGCCACCTCCAATCCTGCACCTCATATTGTCACAGGTTCTTCTAATTTACTGTTTATTTCACTACCTTAGTGTACAGTTTGGTATAGAACAAAGAAATATTTGCCTGTTTTCCTCCTTCTCTCTGAATGAGTGCTCTTTTACATGAACTAAGAGAGATTTTAGAGTCAAATTTTAACCTCATTTTCTTTGAAGTTTTCATTTTCATTATCATCATGCATAATACATCATGATGCTTTTATCTCAAAGATGCTTTTAAGGCTAATAGTTTTTATCCATTTGTAGCACTACCTAAAAAACTATTTATCTTTGAAACAACACAATATCAGCCTTCTAAATGAGAAATAAGTAGTCTTTAAAATTTATTTGATCAAAAATGTCTAATGCAAAAAGAGTGGTATATCAATATAAAAAAAAGTGGATGTACATACCATCTGTGCATTATGTGTATATATTAATATTGCATTTGATTTTGACTTTAAATAAATCAAATCTCAAACAAAAAAAAAAAAGCAGTAGCCTGAAATCCATTTCTTCTGCTGAAATTCTGTTGTTTCTAATGCTATTTGAAAAACCTGTGCCATTCACCAAAACTAGAATTTTTGTATTTTATTTTCTTTCAATGAGAGACTAGAGAGAGACTAAATAGAAGCATATAAAATCAATCTGAGTACACACACATCTTCATTTAAAATATTTCTTCTATATTATTTTTATTATGCTTTCTTAACATGGCTTGAATAGTAAAAATATCACCTCAAATATGACTGCTTAGATAAATTAGATATACTGGATGCTCTGTGGCTCTGTCCAAATAGTGTGGCCACCTAATATTGTTGCATATATTCATGAGGTCCCCTTTTTAAAAGAGTTGTAACCATGATGAAATCATTACAGGTTAAAATTCCTTATTAAGTAGCTTCATGGATTTCTTGCTGAGAAAATTTAAACAAATAAAGGGTGGCGGGATGACAAATGAAATGCTAACTAGTAGATGACCCACCTCAAAGACACAGAGGTGCAGTGGGCATCAGCGTGGCAAGCTCTTGCATGCTGGAAAAAAGTAGCCACTAGATAGGTCCATGTTGGGAGCTTAATCTGACAATTAATCTGACAATTGGTATATAAAGGCAAGATTGAGACTATATGATCCAAAAATATTAGATTAGAATTCTGAAAATCAAATATCCAGATGTTTAATTTACTTGAAACTTTGCAATTTCTGGATATTTGGTCTTATGCAGAGTTACAAATTGATCATCTGGATAAATCACGCACCGCTTGTCTTTACACAAACATAATTTGGTGTTATGCCAGAGATGTGGCAGTGCTATAAACATCATCTTTCTCTTCCAGATGGTGAACAATCACAACACAGTTTCAAAGGAGGGAACTTTTCCCTTAAACAGTGATTCCATATTGTCGTGGTCGTACAGTGCAGTCCAAGACCAGTACCATCAAGATCACCTTGAAATTTGTAAGAAATACACATTTCAAGCCTCACCCAGATCCACTGAATCAGAAACTCTGAAGGTGAGGCCCAGTCATCTGCATTTTACAAGCCCTCCAGGTGATTCTGACGCATCCTAAAATATGAGGCCCACTGCTGTAATCAGAAAGTCTAAACTCCAGGATCTGCTCTTCATCTTCAGATGACTTGCGCTTATAACTCTTTAAACCAAGAGAAATAATTAATTTATTTATTTTCTCTTTTTTGTCCCCAGATACTGACACTGAGACTTTTGACACATTTCAAACCTCTGCGTTCTACTAACAGCAATGTAATAAAGCACTTTTTTTCTTTTCCTTTCATCAAGCTTCTTATTTCCTTCGATATTTTTTGATTTATTTTTCTACATCTTCTAGGTGTTTGGGAGATCCAGACTTGAAAGCATAATTCCAGGTGTAGCCCATTTCTATATGAAAGTACTGAAATTCTGTCAAACATAATTCTATTTTCAGCCAATCATTGAGCAAACTTTTACACCAATCTTAACATCAATATTTTATCTATCTTTTTTTTTATTTCTGCATATTATGGGGGTACAAATGTTTAGGTTATGTTGCCCTTGCCCCCAATCCCCCCAGTCAGAGCTTCAAGCTTGTCCATCCCCCAGACGGTGTGCATAGCACTCATTATGTATGTATATACCCATCTCCTCCTCCCCCCTCCCATCTGCCCGATGCCCAATAAATGTTATTCCTACACGTGTACTTAGGTGTTGATCAGTGAAACCCATTTGCTGGTGAGTACATGTGGTGCTTATTTTTCCATTCTTGGGATACTTCACTTAGTAGAATGGGTTCCAGCTCTATCCAGGAAAATACAAGAGGTGCTTATCAACATTGTTTCTTATAGCTGAACAGTACTCCATGGTATACATATACCACATTTTATTAATCCACTCATGTATTGATGGACATTTGGGTTGTTTCCACATCTTTGCAATTGTGAATTGTGCCGCTATAAACATTCGAGTGCAGATGTCTTTTTATAGAATGTCTTTTGTTCTTTTGGGTAGATGTCCAGAAATGGGATTGGCTGGATCAAATGGTAGATCTACTTGTATCTCTTTAAGGTATCTCCATATTGCTTTCCACAGATGTTTTATCTATCTTAATGTAAAAATGCTCAGGAAATCAACTCTTCCTTACAGAAATTTGAGAGTTCTAATGCTAAATTTTGAATCCCAATCTTGGCTAAATTATTCATATTTTCTAAGGTTGGTCTCAAAGGATGGCCATGCCAACTGCAAGATGTAAAATTTTCTTTTGTTTTAGGATAATAGACATATTCATTCTAGGTAGTCCCTCCAAATGGAATTCATTTTTTAAAAATAAATGTCTCTTGATATAAAATCTTCCATGGGGTGGATGAAGATACATGTATTTCACTACTGATTATTGATGTATTCATTTCTTTCTTTACAAAAAACAGAAACTGTAAGACTTTTCATAGCACTCAAGAAAATCATTTTGGACTTTAACTACATAGACAGAATCTTTGTACAGACTAATCTTTCATGATAGCAGAACTGTTAGTCATGTTTCTTCAAAGATTATATCTAAACAATCTGACAAAATGACAGCAAGCAGGAACAATCTCATGATAGACACTAATCACATATGTAAATGGTGAAAGCAAAGCTGCGTATCAACCCATTTTCTTTTTACTTACATGATAGCAAAAGCAATTAGACCATAACACAAAGAACAAGAAGGCCTTGGCCCTAGTCTTGATTTCCCCACTTACTAGACATTTCCTCACTTAGTAGGTGTAGCGGAGACTGGGAGTTGATCCATTATATGGATTCAGACCTGTTTTCTGAGTAATGGAATCCTCCACTTTTAGCTATATAGATGGCTGCCAAGAACAAAAGATTTCTCAGACCCTTTTCCAGCCAGGTGTGGCCATGTAACTAAATGATCTTGTCAACAGAAGGAGAATGTGATTTCCCAAAACAACTCTTCTTTCTTTATTTTTCCTTATAATTAAAGCATGATCATAATTGCTGGAGCTTCAGCAGCCCTCTTTGACCAAGAGGTGACCTTGGGAATGAAAACGTATGCTGGAGAGCAGTAATATAAAAGGAGCTTGGATCTCTGACTAGTAAAACACTACAGCAGCCTTGAATTTGGGAAAGAAAGAAACATCAGGGCTTGGGGAAAAAAAAAATTCTATCTGGTTTAAGACAAAGTGTTCTGGGTTTCTCTTTCAGCCAATCCTAATCTCAACTAATAAACTAGATATAATTTTTAATCACGCTGAGTCTCAGGACTCTTCAGTCTCACTTGTAAAATGCAAATATCTAATTCACAGGGCAATTATTGGTTTGTATTAAGATAATACATGTAAATGTACTCCAAAGTAATACACAAATGTAAGTTATTAATATAAATTATGTAGTAATTCATAATAACAATCTGATTGCAGTGGAAATCGGAACTGTTTTTCTTTTTTAATATGTTGACTTTTTATTCCTAAGTACAAACACATTTAAGATTTTGGGTCAATGATTGTTAGAACAGTTTAGCATAAAGTACATTACAATTTTTGCATGTAATTAAGATTTTTCTACATTCAATGGACAGTTTTCACTATTATCTAAACGTAGGTTCTGAAAATTTTATGAAGCTCATTTTTCAGATAACTTATTCAGAGATATTTCAGAATGCAATTAAGATACTCTTAAGTGGCTCTGTTGATGTTCTTTTATGTTGAAGCTGTTGACTCATGTAGGGACTAAGGCCCATGGCCCCCTAAAGGTTTCCTGGAAAATCACTAACATGAGGCCGATTGATTAATAGGAGAAAAGGTATACAAATTTATTTAACATGTATACACAGGAGCCTTCAGAATGAAGGCCCGAAGACACAAGGAAAATTGTCCATTTTTATTGTTAGCTTCAGTAAAGTATAGACAGCCATGTAGAAATATGATTGGACAAAAAGGGTATGATCTAATGCTAATAGACTGAGTGGGGAAACCCAGCAAGGCCTGACTGTGTAGATTCTTCTTGGCCTCTCTGAACATGCATTCCTTCTTTCCTTCTGGGTGTGGGGCAGGGCCCTCTCTGGAATGAGATTCTTACAACCTACTGTCAAACAAGGTAGGCCAGATAATTTCTTTATCGCCAGTTTTTACACAAAATAATTTCAGGTGTTATGACTGGCTTTTATGAAAGGGGGTTCTAGTTTCTGTGACCCACCTTGAAGAAGAGGGATTCTAATTTCTATGGCTAGCCTCCCAGAAGAATGGGGCTGAGAGACAGGAGGACAGGAGAAAGAGAAAACTTTTCCTTCTGAGGTTGCTTCTGAGAATTTCCTTCATTTGGGGGCACTGTTTTCTGAGCCCCAACACTTACAACAAATGCCCTTCAACATTTTGAAGCAAGAATGTTTTATGCTATAACTCAAAACTCTGAGGTTTCGATTACACACTGCTCCAAGGGTTTGAGAAGAATAAAAATTCGTTTGCAAGGAAAACGCTGGACTGAATCAGAAATAGTCCTGTGACCTTTGTCCCTACCAAAACAGTGCTTCCATCATTAGGCTAGAGGTTCCATGAAGCAGGATTTCATGGCCTGCAAAGCTGTCTGCAAAACCCATGAAGCTCTCAGTAATCAATAAAATAGCTCATAGGCACTTGTGGTGTTCATTGGTGAAATCAATTTGGTTTGATTGTGATCTAACACTACAAAATTGGTCCCCCTTATTGAATATATAAAATACTCAACATTCATATTTTGTGATTTGCACCGCCGCATTCAATTAGATCATGAAAACTTAGTGTACTTGTGTGGGAAGAGAAGGAAGACTTTCATTGAGTTATTATCTCAGAGTACATTCTCTTTTTTATGAGGGGAAGCTTTTATTTGTTAGTTGCATGTTTTGAGTACACCATTTTTGAATATATTACTTACTGTTTTATAGAGGATTCATAAGAGAAATTCCTTATTGAATTAAATGCTAGAAAAGTTTTTTCTTTTGAGATGAGAATATATGTTTTCAAATATATTTTATATCAAATATTGTTTAATATATATTTTAATTAGTAAAAGGAAATTCAGTTATTCAAATTGCTCCTTTATTCTTAGCTGCCAGGAAACTCAGAATTGAGTTTTAATACTAAATTGACAATTCATTTCAGGTTCCTGGTAAGATCTGATTCGTTCTCCCTTTAATTAAATGTACTGCCTTTTATCCTTATTGTGTCATTTCATACCTTGATTTTATATGCCTCCTAGAAATAGAAAGAACATTGATTAAAAATTGTTTAAATGACTGAAATGTTTTAAATAAAGATGTCACATGCTGATGATTGACTATTATGAAACCATGAAAAAAATTTGATAAGAAAAAGGCAGAGATCATAGAGATTTACTTTTTTCTGAGATTGAAAGAAATATAAATATTTTTTTAGAAAATAATTAAGTTCCTAATAGTATAAAAACATATAAAATTATTTTGATCTTATACAAATAACTCAAAATATACAATTCTCACCTTAGAGGAGAAAAAAGGAAACTGACCAAACACTGACATATTTTCAACTAACTGGGTAACCCTGGGGAAGCCAGCCAACATATTGAGTCCTCAGTATCTTTAGCTCCAAAATGAAGGCCTTGAATGAGATGATTTCTGATGATTTCCTCAATATTAAAATTCTATAACTCCCTGACCCTACACATTATCTAGTTCCATGACACCATAAACTTTTATAACTCCATGATGTAACAAAATTCTAAAACTCATGATACAGCAAACTAAAACTCCATGATACAACAAACTTCTATAATTCCATAATGCAACTAACTTCTATAATTCCACTATACAACCCAATTCTAAAACTCCATGATATAACAGCACTTTCACATATAGGTCGAACCATAGCAAATGTTAATGTTTCATTCCTGGAAAGAATTAGTTTTCTCTTAATGAAATGTACCAAATAAGCTGCTTCCTTACTTATCAGGTTTTTGATAATTCCTTTTTTATTGATTTGTTCACATAATAATGAGAAATAATTTTTCATGTAGAAAAAAGATAATTGGGTATGGTTATTCTCCAGTTTGGTCATTACTTGAAAATAATAGTTAATTAATTAGATTGTCCAAAATTGAGCAACAGGAACAATTATTAGTCAGCCTAAACTAATTTAATTTTTTGTTTTCTCCTGAAGGGTTGTACTGGTAGTCCTTTTACAACAGCTGCATAATAATCCTCTCTTTGGATGGTGGAAAATGTACTCTTAGTAATTAACTTATGTTCTTTTTTTACACACCACAACAATGAAAAAAGGATAAAATAAACAGATAAAAAAATACTGACTATAATAGAGCTCGTTTTAAACACTTGGGTAAGAATTGGATTAAACTTTTTAGATAGAAATTTACAGCGTCACATTCCAGTTAACCTCCTTATCATATTTTCCCTAATTTCTTCAACTCATACTCTTTCCTCCATTTTTTTTTACAGATTATTTCCTTTAAAATTGAATCTACTGTGTTCAGCCTCTAATTAGTCCCCAAATGCATCATAGGGTTAGTTCTGGTGCCACAATTTAAATAAAATGCTCTAAAGAAAAGGACTTTTGTTTTATGCATTCATTTGTTTCTCATACACTGATTTAATAAGCATTTACTGAGCACTTTCTAGGCATTAGGAATATATGTGATAATAATGCACATTTTACATGCTCACAAGTTTGTGTTATAGGCTTTATATTTTAGAAAATATTTAAATTATTATAAACAGCTTTACTTTTAATTTATATCTTAAAATCAAGAATACATATACCATAGTCTCATAAAATGACTTAGCAAATAGAAGAGTGTTATACATTAGTAGAGATAAAATGGTGGAATAATGAGTGAATTATATAATAATTGGGAAGAATTTTTTATCAATAAGGTTAAGATATGGAATAATCAATTAAAAGCAAAATACAATATAATATCAATAAATTTATCTAGAAATATTATTTGGAAAATTTCCCATAGAGGAGTTCTATAGAGCAAGAAAAGAAAATGAAGCCCTTAGTTCTTAGATGTTTTCTTTGTTCCTCCATACCCCTGTTAATGAAAAGAAAAAAGAAAGAAAAGGGGAAAACAAAACTTGTCGTAAGTAAACCATTCCCATGGTATTGGGTTTAGTCTTAAAGCTACTGTCCCCCAAAAGTCTCCGAGGCTATGCACATTTGCTCTGTCCAACACACTGCTTCTCCCTATCATTGGGCCCCATGACTCACCCTCTGTCAGGACAGCTCACTTATACCGTAGTCTAGAGCTTGGTTGGGCACATCTGAACAGGCAGAAAGCAAAAGCTCTCGTGCAAATTCTGGTTATTGTCACTTACTTGCTCTTGGGTCCTTACTTGGATTTGGGTCCTGGTTTACTCATTTGTGAAATGGCAATAGAAACAGGATTGTTGTGAAGACCAAGTGAAATTAAGTGTGTAAAAATATTTTGAAAGACTACAAATAAGGCAGTCAAACTGAAGATGGTACTGCTATTAGACCATCACCTCCCAAGAGCCAGGGTCTATGTTTTGTTCAGTTTTTCTTTTATTCATCACAGCATCAAGTACAATGCCTGGCCTGATGTCATAATAGAAGTTTACAGAGTGAATTAATGACCTTCACAAAAACAATGAATCTCTCCACTTAGAGCTTTAGTCAAGTTGGATTATATCTTGTGGTGCCATGTTATCCCCAAACTCTCAAGAGTTAACCCAGTGTAAGTCTGTTGCTTCCTAAGGTAGAGCCTTTTCTCATTCCATGACTCAAAGGCAGCCATCCACTGAGTTAAATATCTATGCTGCTTATAGCTTGTGATTTTCCCATCTAACACAGGCGCCTCCACAAAAAGACTCGGAATCATGAGGGCTTTTTCTGTGTGTCTGTTTAAAATTGACAGTGAAGGCTGGATGTGGTGCTGACACCTGAATCCCAGTGCTTTGGGAGGTTGCAGCAGGAGGATTGCTTGAGGCCAGTAGTTCAAGACCAGCTTGAGCAATGTGGTAACACTCTGTTTCTACAAAAAAAATTTTTTTAAAATTAGCCAGGTGCGGTCCTGTGTACCTCTAGCTTCTCAGGAGGCTGAACCCGCAGGATCATTTCAGCCCAGGAGTTTGAGGCTGCAGAGAGCCAATGAGCTATGATTGGGCCACCGCACTCCTGCCTGGGCAACAGAGTGAGACCCTGTCTCTAAAAACAAAATTAATAAATAAAAAATAAATAAAATTGACAGTGATACATATCACTTCCACTCACATTCCACGAACTGTAACTAAATATATGGACCTATCCAATAGGCTGGGAGAGAAGTTTCCTATCTGCCAAGACAGAGAACACCCACGTTGGTGAATATTTAGGCATGCCTGCCTGTTAGGAATGGTGTCCATGACAGTTAACTAGGAATCTTTGAAAGAAAACATTTGGAGTTGAAAGGGAGGCTTCACTCTAATTAATCCTAGTTTACCATGGGATGACTATTTTGCCACTAATCGTATTTCTACAATAACTAATAGTATATATTTTCCAAGATCCGGAAAATAGGGGATAACATTTCTAAAAAATTCAAATATAGAAAATAAAAAGAAATAAGATAAATGTTTACTTAGCTGGGGAAATTTTAAAAAGCATCCCACGGAATTTAATGTGTGGTTCAAAGTTTTATGAGAGTACAGATGGCGAGGGAACGGAAGATGTTTATATGTCTTGGAATGAGAATATAAATGTCCAGTTTTTTATTGTTTTTACAAAACTAAAAATATAGTCTTTGTTTATTTTATTGGGTTAAGGTGGGGCAGAGAGGCAATGGTTGAACAAAAATGAAGCTAACTTTTATTGAACACCTTCCAGGTATTGCCACATGTACTGGTTCACGCTTGGTGTCATTTTTTTTTTTTTAATTTTGTTTTACTGAGAAAGAAACAAACAAAACAATTCCAGGATTTAAATCTAAGTCTGTCTTTCAATCATGTAACATTCCTTCTCCATAAAAGGGTCTATGGTGACATCTCCAGCCTGAAAATAGAGACTGACCTGGTTAAAAAAAAAAAAAAAATGTTTTCAGAGTTTTGGAGGTAGCTGTGTCTTAGATGTAAAAAAATCAAACATATAATCAAATACAGACACCTTGGATCAATTTTACTCAATGAAATTATAAAAGAGAAATCAATGTTTGGAAATGAAGACTAACCTTTAAAAAAGAAATTTGATTTTTATGGATACATAAAAGTACAAGTGAAAATAATGGAATGTCCAAGGTAAAGAAATTTACAAATACACAAAAAGTCCATAAATGCTCTGACACAACCTCACTTATGTAAAACAATAAATCCATCATGATCTATCAATAAAATCTGTAAGAGGGGAAAAAAAATTCACAGTAGTGTCAAATTGTAATTGCTTCTGTCAGCCACAACTTAATAAAAATGTGCCTTAATTCAAAAACTGAGGCTGGAATTAGACGTTCTCTTTTTTTATTACAAATCCTTATATGGATGAGCCAATTTGGGTTACTTTTTACCTCCCATTTTTCTTAATAACTGTGTGCTGATTACTTTCAGGAGATAGACTTTAATGTTATGAATTTGTTTGAGAATTTAATACACAAAGAGAATATAAAGCTAAAACTATTCAGAGACTTCCAATATCATGGTAGGAAGAAATATGTTCCTGATATGCATATGAACATATACACGTGTACATGTATCTGATATGTATCCATTACATTTCCCGATCATGGACTTTAAAGTACCCAAAGTTATCTTTTGTCTGAAGTACTAAGCATCCCCAGCATCATGAGATCATTTTAAAGGACAAACATTTAGAGCTCAATTTTTCATTTAGCACTATGAAAAATTTTCTCTAGAAACAAAGACTTTTCTAACACCATACATTCTCAAGAAATTTTCTTAAACTTCGGCCCAGACTAAGGTGATATTTTTTGCTGCTGTTGTCTTTCTATGAGCAATTAGCAGGCGAAATAGTTTTCTTAGAAATTACACAGAAAAGTATCACCTGTAGGACCATAGGTACAGAAATAAGGTGATCTGTGGAATCACTAGTCTAACAGATACATTTCTGGCAGCCTTAAAAACATTATTAGGCTTGTTCCTATCCCAGACTCAGATGGAGAAATGAGTGGTAGTAATTCTTGCACTAACTGATCTTACCAGATAAGTAAATCAGGATGGCAAGTCATTGATCTGCAATCAAAACAAATTTTCTCTCTAGCAGGATTTTGGACCAACAAGTAACAGACCAGGTAGAGACAGTAGCACAGTAGCAAAGAACATAGGCTGTGTCATCAGATTTCATGGAAGCAAACCTTGATTCAAGGACTAACTTGTGATGAAATCTTCAGTAAGTTGCTTAACTTTCTGTTTCTTAATTTCTTCATCTGCAAACTGTGAATAAATATAATACCTACTCTACCAGCCTGAAGAATTGGATAGTCAAATCAGACTTAGCACACATAATAAATCCCAAACAGTATCAACTTTACCAATAATTCAAAAGACAGAAGCAATAACAAGACCAGGTAAGCATTTTTTCCATGAGATGTCTGAGAACATCAATGCAGAATCCAAAATGTCCTGTGTCTTCCGCGTTACAATGCCTTCTGGTTCAAATTTAACATATAAGGTGTTATGCAAAACTTGCAGAAGAACATGGCTTAAACAGAAGGAGACATTTGGTTATAAAACATCTCCTTTTTATGCCCTATTAACTAGCTTATAAGAGGTTCTCCAGTGGAAAAAACCCAGTAAATTCTTAAATTAAAGATTCATTTTTAATAAGCAACCTAAACTAACCAAATATATCCTGCTAAAAGCATTTCACAGGTAAGGACTCTTCTCTTCCTGCTAATAAATAGCATTGCGTGATTATCATGTCTGGTTACCAACATGTTTGAAAGGAAATTTCACTCAGTTTATCTTTTTCTTTCCTAGGGATTCCAACAGAAGGGAGAAAATAGGTGATAGGCCTGCTGGTAGGGCTTTACTTCCCACCCACAGTTTGGGTTGGTAAGGATTAAATGAGTTAAAAACACACAAAGTAGATCAGCCCTTTCACCTTGGTTGGGAATACGTTAAGCTTATGTACGCAGTACAAAGTAGCCCTCAGTTTCTGCAACATTCAAATCATTCTCGTTTTGTTTAATTGTTTAAAGGAAATATTTAAGAGAAACCCTGGGTAAAAGGACATATTTAAGATATTTAAGACTTTTGCTAATGTTTCCCAGTAGTCCTCCAGAAGGAATCACTTTATGTTTGCTCCCGTCCTGTATGAAAGTGTACATTTCTAGCATCTTCACCAACTCTGAGCATCATTTCTTAACCTTAATCTTTGGTATTTTCATGGATAAAATAGCATCTCATTGTATTATTTTGTATCTCTAGTGAGTTTTGAAATTTTTTCTATTTTTTTATTTTTATATGAAAAGAAAAGAAAATTTTAGAACCTCCCAAATTTATTATGCCAAGGGGAAACGTTAAGCCCTGGAAACTGAATCATGGAACACAGCTATTTTTCTTCTTTGGTGGATGACCTTTGCTTCCTGACCTTTGTGTTGAGATGTTACTTTTTTAGAGACAGGGTCTCCTTTTGTCACCCTGAAGCCTTGAACTCCTGGGCTCAAGTGATCCTCCTGCCTCAGCCTCCCAAGTAGCTGGGACTACAGGCACACGCCACCAGATCCAGCTAATTTTTCTTTTTTTTTTCTTTTTTTTTTTTCCTCTTTTTTCCTTCCTTCCCCCCTTCCTTCCTTTCTTTCTTTTTGTAGAGACAGAGTCTTGCTCTTGCTCAGGCTGGTCTCAAACTCCTGGCCTCAAACAATCCATCTGCCCCGGCCTCTCAAAGTGCTAGGATTACAGGTGTGAGCCACTGCACCCAGCAGAGATGTATATTAACCAGACTTCCTATTCTTCATCCAAACCTGGACTAAGCCACATTGGAGATAGATATCCTTGTGATTGTTACCTCTTTACAACAGAATGTTAAGCGGCCTCCTTAGTGGAATTAATAGTAGCCAATCAATTCTTATATTTGTATGCTAGCCTTTGTATAAAAAATGTTGTAATTCTGTTCAGCATCTTTGTTTTTGCCTATATAAATAATCTTCACTTTTCCCAAGCAATGATCACCATCCTTTTGAGTCAGATGGCCACCCTTACACTTTGAATAAAATCTTTTAGCTGGATCCTAAGCCTTTTGATTATTTTAGATTGACACTAGTAAGTTTGAAAATGTTTAAATACTCTTATAAGCCATCTAAATTTCTTTTTTATGAATTATTTATCAATGAGCATTTTTCTTATTGAACTGCAAAGGCTCTTATATATTAACATTGTATATGCCATATATATTAAAAATAACCTTTTTTCCCAGCTTGAGAGAAATTTCTGGGGCAGCAAAGATGAGCAGAAGCTACCATTCCAAATTAATTGTAAAAATTGGAATTAATTTGATCACAAACGATTCAACAAATTTTGATCTCTTCCTGTGAACCAAGCACCATACTAGGCACAAAGTGAAAATATATAGAGCATGTGCTCTGGTCACATGTAGTACCCTGGGGAATGCAGGTGGATCAACAGCTATTCAGGAAAAAATGTGCTAAGAGGCATATTCCTGCTCTGTGGCTTCCCTGGGAAGATGACAGGAGCCTGTGCTGTTACTGAATTTCCTTCCAATTCCCTTATTTTGCCCTAAACATGGACACACACACAGATATACACACACTACAAACACACCACACAGACATACACCACACAAACACAGAGTACACATGTGCACGCACACACAGACCCTCCTTCATAAATCCTTTTTACAGATGTCTTGCTTCTTCTGACTGTCTACACAGAAAAGGCTGCTTGGCAGAAGAAGGTGGAAACAGAGGAGCAGACAGGTCTCTATTATTTCCTTCACGCTGCCCCTTTCAAATTCATTTTCTGGAGACATTGTTCATGCAAATGTAGCACTTTACCTTCCAAGTTCTATCTGGGCCCCTGCCATGCTAATCACACAGAAACACAGGCCAAACCCAGCTGTTAGCTAATCATCCACGTCCCACTGACTTCCATGGAACTTCCAACGAAGTGAACCAAGGCCACAGCTTAGCTAGCTTGTAGATTTAAAACAATAAAAATAAAGCTTGTGTCAGGGAAAATGATAATAATATGGAGATCTTTCTGCCAAAATAAGAAAAAAATTAAATGCTTTCTAGACTTACAATAAAATATTAATTTAGTGTTCAGAAAATAAGGAACATTTATCTCAGGAAAAGATACGCACAAACACCTTCTTTTCTGACATTTTCTGGCCTTTTCAGTTCCTTTATTTACACAGATAATGAAATATATTAAAAGAGGTTAAGTAACACAAGTAATCAAAAGCAACACTAGGATTGAATCCAAATATTAATATCCCTAGCCCAGAGCTCATCTCGGCATAAGATGCTGCCACCCTGTGTGAGTATAGGAAATAATAGGTTTGATTTGCAATCCAGTCGTGCATAACAAGGTATATGTGTCATATGGGGAATATCAAGTGAATGCTAGAAGAAGGTGAGGGAAAGATGGGACACTCAGTGTGGCTGGGAAGGTCACCCACAACAGGCCAGGGCAGAAATAGTGATGCCTTCGTTCAGATGTCTGCCATCATCATCATGATGGTTATCGCTACAGTTTGAATGTTTGTGTCTCTTCTAAAATTCATGTGTTGAAACTTAATCACCAATGTGATAGTATTAAGAGGTGGGGGCTTTAGCAGGTGATTAATTCATGAGAGTAGAGCCCTGCTGAATGTGATTAAGGCCTTTATAAAAGAGACTTTACATGACGTTCACCCTCCCTTGCCTGGAACTTGATGCTCCAGGTTGAGTCCCTCCTTTTAGGGGGCCTCCCTAATCCCCTTTAGCTGAGTTAGGTACCCATCTTTGGACCTCTGTGTATATTTCTCCATTACTATACTTAACAGATTTTATAAATATTTTCTAAAGAATCAAAGTCCTACTTTTATGCTTGATCTATAATAGGCACTCAGGACATGTTTGTTGGGTGAGGTCATTAAATGCAGCAGTTAAAAGAATCAGATTCTGGAGCCAGACTTTCTGAGTTTGAGTCACAGCTCTGACACTTGCGCAAGTTATTCAACATCTCTGGACTTCAGGTTTTCCATCTACAAATGAGAATGATAATCCTCTATAGGGCTATTGGGAGGATTAAATGATTTAATATATACATAAAGCATCTAAAACAGTTGCTGGCACACACATGCTATATAAATATTTGCTATTATGACTGTGAATAAAGGAACATTAAACACATATCTACCTGCAAGGAGCATAAAAGGAATAGCTAGAAAGAGAAATCACGTATGTAACAAGGAAAGATAACTAATAATTACATTCAAAATACCTTAGCATGAAATACCCAGACTAATAGGTAAGAAATATTTCTAAATTTTTGAAGAGCAGCAGACCATTTCAGGCCCGGAGGTGGAGGGCATCACAAACTTCAAGGAGACAGCAGGGCTTGAGAGATTAGGGTCAATGTTTTTAGCAGGGGCTCTCTGGGCATTTGACAGAAAGCCATTCTCCATTGGGTAAGGCTGTCCATACAACATGGCCCTGCAGATCATTAAGCAGCCCCAGCCCCCGGGTGCTTCTTGCCAACCCCGTTGCAACAACCATAAATGCCATACGCATTTCCAAATATCTCCCAGGAGAATGGTATTACATTTGGTTAAGAACCCTTGCAGATGGAGGAGAGTAGAAATGGGCATTCCAGGCAGGAAGCATAGCATAACCAAAAGCATATCCATATATATACGTAAGAGCACCCATAGAGTGTTTATAGATGAGGATGCAGGCAGATCGAAGACCCGAATATAAAGAACCCTGACGTTATGAACCGAAAGTCTGTGCTCCTCCAAAATGCGTATGTTGAAATCCTAACTGTCTGTGCGATGGTGTTAGGAGGTGGGGCCTTTTGGAGGCAATTAGGTCACGAGGGTAGAATCCTCATGAAGGGGATTAGTGCCTGTATAAGAAGAGACACAACAGCTTGCCCTCAATCTCTCTGCTCTCCTCCATGTGAGGACACACAGCAAGATGTTGCCCACCTGTAAGTCAGGAAGTGGGCTCTCACCAGAACCCAATCTGCTGGCATCTGGATCTTGGACTTCCACCCTCTAGAGCTACGAGAAATAAATGTTTGTTGTTTAAGCCACCCACTCAGTATTTTGTTATAGCAGACCAAGGTGACTACGACACCTCATGATAAGTTAAGAAGTTAGTTTGGCATGCTGTGAGCATTTGCTCTCTATGCCTCAGTTCCTGGAACTCGGTGGAAATAATACAAGCTTTGGACGCAAACAAACATGGGTTCGAATCCTACTTCTACCATTTACTTCTGTATAAGTCATTTCATCTCTCTCAACATCCTAAAATTAGCATATTAATAGATTACCATGAAGAATAAAGAGGTACATTCAATAAAACACTTAGCAAAGTGTCTAAAACATATGACTTGTACCAAAAACGTGAGTTTGCTTTGTGAAGTCCCCCTCTGTTCTGCCATCACTCTAGGTTAATAATTGCACCTGGATAACTTTCCACTTCATTTTATTTTTAACTCTAACTAAACACATCTAATTATCAAGTTTAGAGATTGGGAAAGAACGTATTTTGCACGAAGTGTCTGGAAGAAATTATAGTTTCAAGGCTCAATGGCGGATTCCTAGGGGGTCTGTACTTAAGAGGCCGCCTGAGAGTGGATTATTCAGAATCTTTGTAACAAAGCATCGCGGAGAGGCAATTATCTTGTGCCTTGAATCTGGTATGAGGAAGAAAGCACTTACTTTGGTAGGCAGGTTGGATGTTCTTTTTTATATATGGCCTATCATACTTATTTAAATTTTACTTTAAAAAAAGCCTTTAGAGGCAGATTTTAAAATCTTCTATTTTGAGGTCTCTTCAACAAGCAGAAATGTACCTATAATTGGCTCGGCTGCTTCAATTTCCCATTTAATATGAAGCCTCTATGTTAATAGCTTCTTCCTGCTTACAGTTTGTTTCTTTAGAGGATATTTGGGGTGCGCCCACTTTTCTACATCAAAGGTGTGGCAGAATGCTGAGTAGAGGCCTTTGCATCTTTGATGAATAGTGTAGGCAATGGAAAGCAGCCTGGCTACTGGAAACAAAGAAGCAAACAACTTTTCATCTGTTTGAATGATATGGTTGTACACAGTAAAACATAGAGGCTAAGAAATCTCAGGAGCACAACTTTTCAGCCCCTGTTGGAAACCTGAGCTGATGCTTGGGGACTAATCATTATGATGTCTGAATTGCTAGCCCGGACTTCAATTCTTTTCAGCTGCCTACCTTTAGGGTATTGCTCTACAATTTAGTGTTCCCAGGGAAGAACCTGCAGAAAAATGGAACTCAGAGTTCCATTTGCTGTTTGACAGCACTTGGCAATGGATTGTTGCGAGAGGCTAAGTGAAATTTGGGGATTAATAATGCATTTCATGTTCCCTTCTATTTATTATAATTCATTCAATTGACAGTTTTAAATTTACGAAGCTTTGCTCATAAATTTCTGATTGGATTTGTGAATTGTAATTACACAAGCCAGGATTTTTAGGAAACATTCTATAATTCATGTATTTAATGAATAGCCTTATTAGGAAAGTTTCAGTTGATAAATAGCTTGAGATAGGTTGTTACAGGATGAATTATCCCTCCCACCCCCTCCAAAAAAAGGTATGTTGGAGTTCTAACACTCAATACCTCAGAATGTAATCTTATTTGGAGATAGGGTCTTTATAGACGTAATGGAGTTAAAATGAGGTCATTAGTGTAAGTCCTAACCTAATATGACTGATGTTCTTGTAAAAAGAGGAAATTTGAACACTGAGACAGACACAGAGAAAAGATGCTGTGAGGAGGCACAGAGAAGATGACCAGCTATAAACCAAGGAGAGGGGTCTGGAATAGAGCCTTCCTTCATAGCCGTAAGAAAGAACCAACCCTACTGACCCATTGCTTTTGGATGTCTAGTCTCCAGAAATGTGGGACAATACATTTCTATTGTCTAAGCCACCTAGTTTCTGAGAATTTGTTAGGGGAGCCCTAGAACACTAATACATAGGCTTACACTTTCTTTAGCCGTCACATTATTTTGTTGATACTAACTCTGTCACTCTAAGTATTTATTACAAAAGAAATTTCAGTTGAAAAATTTATTCACTGTTAATTCTACTTATAGCTTATTTTCAGTGAAGTATCCGTAAAGGATAATTATTTTGCCAGCATCTGTATCTGTCATTACTGACACTATTCAACCTATTTAAGCATCTTCCTAATGTGGTTCTTTATTATAGTTCCCACTGGGAGGCATTGAACAGACCAGGTCCTGGACTTCCAATTTACTTCTGCCTCTCAGATTAAGACAGCAGTTGTGTCAAATTAAATGTATGATTTCTCAACACCCCTGGCACACACCTATACCAATGTACATGCCTCTCCTGCCACTTCATACCTCAAAATACATACCATGAGTTGGCCTTTCCATTACCCAGGGGGTTCCTGATTCCTGCCCTCTTCTTCCATCTTAATTCCTGAATTCTATACTTTTATTTTTGTCCCTCTCCTTCATGTGGTTATGGCTTTGCTTCCTGGCCTTGCCTTTTTGCTTTACAATTTCTCAACCTGTCTCCAGATTCAAGGATCTTGGCCTCAATGACCCTCCAGAGGGTGCTCTGCTATTGACTAGATACGACCTGAATTATCCAGAAAAGGCTAGAGTTTTGTAAATAGAAAGCAGTAATGGAGGTTTCTCAGGACTTACGCAAAAGGTGAGAATATCCGATGAGACCCACAAAAGATGGTTGAAGAGTTAGAAAGTGCCGCCAACCTGCTCTATTCCCCAAGCCTCGGGAGCATGGATTTTTTTTTTTTTTTCCAAAGTTGTTTTGGCTATTCCAGATGAAATTTTTTTTTTCCAGTTTTCTTTTCTTTTTTTTTTTTTATTTCAGGTTATTATGAGGGTACAAACATTACGGTTACACTTTATGTCTTTGCCTCACCCAAGCGAGAGTTAAAGGCATGCCCTTCCCCCCTACAATGTTCCTGTGTCGTTTAGTTGCGGGTTTACCCCCCATCTCCCTAATCCCTGGAGAGTATTACTGCCATGTGATCACCCTAGTGTTGATCAGTTACTACCAATTTGATGGCGAGTACAAGTGGAGCCCATTCTTCTGATCTTGTGGTGCCTCACTTTGGATAAGGGGCTTAAGTTTAATCCACGAAAATATAAGAGGTTCTAGATCACTGCCGTTTCTTATGATTAATATTCCATTGTATACATATACCAAATTTTAATAATCCACTCATGGATTGACAGGGACTTGGGTTGTTTCCACATCCTTGCAATAGTGGATTGTGCTGCCATAAACATTCAGGTGTAGATGTCATTATCATAGAATGTTTTGTGCTCTTTTGGGTAGATGCTTAATAGTGCCGTTGCTAGATGGAATGGTATTTCTATTTTTAGCTCTCTGAGGTATCTCCAAATTCTTTTCCACGGGTTGCACTAATTTACAGTCCCACCAGCAGTGTAAGAGTGTTCCTGTCTCTACACATCCTCACCAGCATTTGATGTTTTGGGATTTTTTGATAGAGGCCAATCTCACTGGGGTTAGGTGATATCTTATTGTGGTTTTGATTTGCATTTCTCTAATAATTAGAGATGTTGAGCTTTTTTTTTTTTATATGTTTGCTGGCCATTATTCTGTCTTCTTGAAAAGTTTCAGTCCCAGACCAGATGGCTACACTTCAGAGTTTTACCAAACATTCAAAGAACTCACATCTATACTACAGAAATTATTCCACAATATCGAGAAAGATGGTATCCTTCCTAACTCATTCTACAAAGCCAATATCACCTTGATACCAAAGCCAGTAAAGGACACAACAAAAAAAGAAAACTACAGATCAATATCCCTCATGAATATATACGCAAAAATCCTCAACAAAATTTTAGCAAATAGAATTCAGCAGCACTTCAAAAAAAAATAATTCACCATGACCAGGTGGGCTTTATGCAGGGATGCAAGGCTGGTTTAACATACACAAATCCATAAATGCAATTCACCACATAAATAAAAGCAAGAACAAAGACCATATGATTCTTTCGATAGATGCGGAAAAAGCATTTGACAAAGTCCAACACAACTTTATGATAAAAATCCTCAATGAAATAGGCATAGACGGCTCATTACTTAAAATTATCAGGTCCATTTATGACAAACCCACTGCCAATATCATACTGAATGGGAAAAAATTGAAACCATTCCCACTTAGAACCAGAACTAGACAAGGCTGACCTCTAGCTCCACTTCTATTCAACATAGTAATCGAAATCCTCGCCACAGCAATTAGGCCAGAGAGGGGTATTAAGGGTGTCCAAATGGGGACAGATGAGATCAAACTCTCGCTCTTTGCTGATGATAGGATATTATACCTAGAAAACCTCAAGGATTCATCTAAGAGACTCCTAGAACTGATAAATGAATTCAGCAAAGTCTCAGGATACAAAATCAATACCCACAAATCTATGGCATTCATATATGCCAATAACAGTCAAGCCGAAGATCAAATCAAAAAGGCAATTCCTTTTACAATAGTCTCAAAGAAAATTAAATATCTAGGAATATATGTAATGAAAGATGTGAGAGACTTATACAGGGAGAACTACGAAACACTAAAAAAAGAAATCATAGAAGATGTAAACAGATGGAAAAACCTACCTTGCTCATGGACTGGTAGAATCAATATCATTAAAATGCCCATACTACCTAAAGTGATCTACAGAATTAATGCAATCCCTATCAAAATCCCATTACCATTCTTTACAGATCTGGAAAAAATAATTCTACGCTTTGTATGGAACCAGAAAAGACCTTGTATAGCCAAAGCAATCTTAAGTAAAAAGAACAAACTGGGAGGTATCAGTCTACCAGACTTCAAGCTGTACTACCAGGCTATAGTAACTAAAACAGCATGGTACTGGCACAAGAACAGAGACATTGACCTCTGGAACAGGACTGAGAATCCAGAGACAAAACCATCCACATATGGTAATCTAATCTTTGACAAAGCTGACAAAAATATACAGTGGAGAACAGAATAAATGGTGCTGGGAAAACTAGATAGCTACATGCAGATGAATGAAACTGGATCCCCACCTCTCACCAAAATCAATTCAAGATGGATAACAGACTTAAACCTAAGGCATAAAACCTTAAGAATTCTAAAAGAAGATGTTGGGAAGACCCTTTCAGACATCGGCCTAGGCAAGGAATTCTTGAAGAAGAACCCCAAAGCAATCACCGCAACAAAAATAAATAAATGGGATCTAATCAAATTAAAAAGCTTCTGCACTGCCAAGGAAACTATCATTAGAGTGAATAGACAGCCCACAGAATGGAAGAAAATATTTGCTCTCTACACATCTGACAAAGGGCTGATAACCAGAATCTATCTAGAACTCAAAAAAATCAAACAACCCCATCGACAAATGGGCAAAGGGAGCATGGACTTTTAACTTCTAAGGGCAATAAACAGCTCTAATTCTTTTTGTATCGTCAGTGAATAGATGCCTGAATAGAGGAACAAAAGAATTACAACTAGGTGGATAAGAACCACCTTAAAAATTTTCAGTACACAATTTTTTTGCCATCTTTTATTAGCTCTGTGACAAAGAACAAATGACACTCCCCTGCCCCTCCTGAACACTGGCCTGGGGCAGGGATGCAGGTTTTCTTTTCTTCTTCTTCTTTTTTTTTATTCTTTACTTATATTGCCCCATTCACAATATCAAAAGGAAAGATGCAGATTTTAATTCCCAAAAGGAGTAGAGGAGGTTTTACAAAGACAGAAAACATTTTTTTTTTTTTTTTCAGAAAACATTTTTTTCCTTTTTAGGCCATTCCCCCTGTTATAGCCCTCATTATCTGTCACATTCGCTTGGCACTAACTATATTACCTTCAAAAATTAATTATAACTCATTTTAATCCAAGATATGAAATAATTGAAAATAGTGATATTAATTACCATTGCAAAATTGACCTGTATGTTTCACTCACACATGAAATTCTGGCAACTGCTCCCGAACTATAAATACATCTAGAGGAAGATCTACTAATCACAGGTTTATGCAAGTCCTGTTGCATTTGACAACACAGGAACTATCCTTTCTTATTCTAGAATGCTCTTTAATACCCATCATTGGAAGGGTCAATTTATACTCATTATTAAATAGGAGATGATGTGTGGAACAGTTTGAAATCAGCAAAGGCATTAGAGTTGATTAAAAAAAAAAATCTCACACTCAAAAAAGAAAGAGATGCAAAGCTGTCTAGACAGACTGATGATGAGGTGAGGCTAGAAAGCCAAATGCAGACTTGGCCAGTTGCCAAGATTGCAAGAGTGTTTCAAAATGGAGCAAAGAAAGTGCATTTTAGGAAAATCTTCGAGGGACTCACAACTTTTCAGAACAAGAGACAATTTTGGTTTTTGTGAGAGCACAGGTGGGAATGGAAGGCAGGTAATAAAGGCAGGAAGTAGTACAGTTGACCCTTGAACAAAACAAGTTTGAATTTTGTTGATCCACTTATATGCAGATTTTGTTCCACCTCTGCCACCCCTTAGACAGCATGAACCCCTCCTCTTCCTCCTGCTCCCGAGACTACTCAATGTGAAGACAATGAGGATGAAGACCTTTATGATGGCCCACTTCCACTTAATGAATAGTAAATATATTTTAACTTCCTTACGATTTTCTTAACATTTTTTCTCTTATTTTAAGAATATAGTTGGTATTAACTGATCAACACTTGAGTGCATATATAGTAATAACATTCATCGGTGTCAGCCAGATGGGAGGGGGTAGGAGGGGATGGGTATATACACATGTAATGGGTGCGGTGCACACCGTCTGGGGGATGGACACACTTGAAGCTCTGACTCGGGTGGGACAAGGACAATATACATAACCTAAACATTTGTACCCCTGTAATACGCTGAAATAAAAAAAAATTACGGAAAAAAAGAATGTAGTATGTAATACATATACGAAATATGTGTTAATTAACTGTTATTAGTAAGGCTTCTGGTCAACAGTAGGCTATTAGTAAAGTTTTTGGGAAGTCAAAAGCTATATGCAGATTTTCAACTGCATGGGGGATCGGTGACTCTAATCCTTACATTGTTCAAAGGTCAACTGCAGAAGGTAAGAGATAATAAATTGAAATTTTACATTTATTTATTTGTTTGCAGCAAGAGGATGGCATCCTTGGAATCTGGTTTACTTTATTAAAGTTCCTGTGAAATACTTTTAATGTTTTATGAAGATTTCCAAAATATAATCTTACTAGGAAATAGGGACATTGATTACATTTTAGAAAATTTCTTCCCAAATTTCTTCAGATTTCTATGAAATACAGATATGATCCTTTCACATGCAACAAGATGCTGGCTTAATTTAAAAATTAAATGAAAATATTTGGCACATGATTATGTCCATATTGGGATACACCTAAAATTAAGCCTTTAGTAATAATCTCTGTTGAGGGGAGTCCCTCACTTCTTTTGCTCCCTACTCCAATTCAAACAACAGGATTCTGAAAGTTCAAAATTAAATTGAATAGGTAAGTGGGATTAATAGCAAACCACCCATCTGTCATAGTGCCTATATCCCTCTGATGCCTTCATTTCCCATTGTGTTGAGATACAAATAAGCTCAAGGATACAGCATACAAAGTTGTAGTTCTCTACAAACACCACGTGACCCTCTCTACACTCCTTTTGGTATTATACTTCTATAACTCACTCATTTACTCACTCTTTGTTTCATTCCTACATAATACGCACACCTAAGGATAACTGAAAAAGTCCTAATCTATCCATACATTTATCTAACAAATCAGAGCATTTCCATTTAAGACTTGTCAAAATGTTTGTGGCACTGACAACAAAAACTACATACAGTTTATTTCTAAAACAACTCATCAGTTGTAAATTATGCATTTAAGAATTACTTTATTAAATCCAAGTATTACTCAAATATTGACATAATGTAGCATCACAATATGCTCTCAATAACAGCTTTTACATTGCTAACAAGTTTTGCCAGAAAATCAAAGATTTATGCCAAAAACTGGCTCTCTGCATTTGTCTGCCAACCCTGGCCAGTGTTTTGCATCCAGTAACAAAATTCTAACACCCTTTATATAGCAAAGCAGATAACAGGGCCAGAAATCTACATTTCAAATGTTCACAATTCTCTTTGTTGCTATAAATATGTATATTCATGAAAAAGGAGTCTACAAATGCAAGTGTTTATGTAGATTGTTGAATATTAAATTTTTCAAGCAAAGTGAGATTACAGTAACATTAAATAGCAATTTATTAGTCCCCTTCCAGATGTGCTCATTTTCATTTGGAAAACTATTTTAATTCTAGGAAAATTGACAGCAAACGTAACAATTCACATTGTGGACTTTATAAGCATAGAGACCTAAGAGTCAATCTCATTGTAACCTTAACTCTCTACTTCCTCAACAGTAAAGTGAAGAGATTACCACTGGCATTTTGTGAAGAGATTAAGGATTAAGCGAGATAATGCATGTAAAGTGCCTAGCACTTACCAGGAAAGACTAGTTCATGAAGGACCTCATATGTCGTGAAAAACATGTATTTTTATTCAGCAAGATTTTGACTAGTGAACTACACGCTCACATTCCCACATCAAAAAACTCACTACAGCAATAGTGTGAAAGAGAAAATGGAGACATGAAAGGCGTCTGTAATAGTATATATGAGAAGATGAGGGCTTTAATTAGACAGTGAGGATAACTGCGAGATACATTTTCTTAAGAGCATCAAGAGAATTCTGTGATTGGTTTGATATGGCAAGAGAAAGGAAAACTGAACGAGAATCTGGCTTAGACGATTTGCAAGATGTGGATAATAGATTGGATAGATTGTGCTTTTCAAGAATATTTATTTCAATTAATGGTTTAAATAGCTTGGCTTAAGTTATAATTTATCTCCAGTACTAATCCAGAATTTCTGTATTAAAAAGGCTTATGGGCAGCAATCTGGTTAGAAGAATAAATTGTTAGAGGACTAATCTTGCAGCTGCATTTCCAAAAAATTATGATTAAAAACTGTTAACTGACAGGGCTGATGAATATGAGGGGATAGTCTCTACTCCCACTAAGCCACACTATGAAGTAGCACCAGTATCATCATTATTTTTATTTGGTTGGTTTGTAATTAATGTCCTAAAATTTTATATATTTATACCATATTATACCATATATTAAAAAGTAATGCCATACACTGTCATTACACACATATTCAGTACTTTGAAATGGAATTTAAAGATTACATTTTTTTTACATTTTTTATTTTTAAATTTTTAATTCAATACAGATCTAGTACATTGCAGAAAATGGATACTAAAATATTCTCCCAGTACAATGTGCAGAATTCCAAAGTCAAAATACGGGTTCAAATTTCCAAGCTCAACTTCTTTAAGCCTCTTTATTCTTCTTTAAAATGGGGGAAATACTTTGGCATTGTTGTAAAGAATGAGATAATATAAGCTAAATTATCCATCAAAATATTTGACACATACATGTTCAACAGATTTCTTTTGGGTGAACTGCCTATGTAAACATTTGTGTATGTGTGTGTGTGGTTTCATAAATGGCCTCAGGAACACTAATATGAGTTAACTTAGAATCACTCCATTAAAAAGTATATTAGTGCTTCCAATTCACAAATATTTCAAGGTCCTTGGGTAAAAAACTTGGTAGACAGTTTTAATGTTTTCATTTGGTGGTAGAGTGGATTAAATAGGACTGAGGGTTTTTTTTTTTTTCCTCCACTTTTATTTTGAATAAGTTAAAATATCTAAAAATTGACCTGAAAACCTTTAAAGGAGGTTTTACTACCAGTGAGTGTGGGAAACTTTTAGCTAGCATCTTTGCACTCAGTCAAGCTACTAGAATACCAAGCAGTGGAAAGTACACTGTCCCAGATTCTAGAACATTTTCTAGTTATTTTGACCCCTTAGACCTTATTTAATTTTTCTACAAAGTGAAAAGGTTGGCCTTCTCATTAATTTCAAACCACCTGCAGAGCAGGTATCACCAGGACTGCCTTTTACAGAGGTTCTTACATACCATTCCAGACTTAATGTGTCAGGATTTGAGGAGTGGTTTTTGGAAATTTGTATTTTCAGTTTTCTAGGTGACTCTGATAATCACCCAGGTTTGGGACCTATCAGCCTATGCAATTAATATAACCCCTCTTTTTCTCAACTTATTTTATTTTCTTCTGTAAAAAAGGACTGGCATTTGAAAATACAATTATGTATCATTTAATGACAGGGATACTTTCTGAGAAATCAGTTGTTAGGCAATTTTGTTGTCATGCGAACATCACAGAGTGTACTTACACAGACCTAGATGGTATAACATATTGTTCCTAGGCTACCTACAAACTTGGACAGCATGTACTGTACTGAATACTGTAGGCAACTATAAGACAATGGAAAGTGCTTGTGTATCTAAACATAGACAAGGCATAGTAAAGATGTGGCATTATGTTACGGGATTGTCACGGGACAACCATTGTATATGTAGACTACTGTTGACTAAAATGCCATTATGCTGCAGATGACTGCATACACTAATTTCTATGACTTATGGCCATTAATCATCTTTGCCTTTTTTTTCTTTACCACATTTGTTATACACTGGCTGAATGGATGTACTGATTAAGAGCTCTAATAATAATTGACAATGTGGTTTATAGTATAACAAAATGTATTTTCATAAGATATTAATTATGGACCAATAATACATTTAAACTAAATATAATATGTCAAATCATTCTGTACAAAGAAATTAGAGAGCACATTTAATAACAAAATGTTCAGTTGTTTAATAAAATGTTTTTAGGAGCTCACTACAACATAATTTTCAAAACCGAAGAACAAAAATATTAAATAAATCACTTTTACGGCACAGGACACCACAAACTTATTTATGCAATAAAGCAGACAGATTTTTGTGCTAGAAACAGAATGCAGGAAAATCTAAATTAAGCCAAAAATTCAGGGAATGGGTATTCATAAATTTCTGGTTAACCAAGGCTTAATTTTGTAAGGAACGGGCCTTTGAACATCAGATGTTTTTTATCAAAATAAAAACTTTCTCAAACATCAGCAGTATACTTTTTTTTTTTAACCTCAGCAAAGACTTTTTTTTCCCCTTGTAATTCAGAACCCTGCTATTCATTTTTTAAACTTATAAACAATATCTGATAATTTCATAAACAATGGCACCCCTCAGATGCTGATTTTGTTGAGTTTTCTTGCAAATTTTTTTTTTCTCAATGAACTCAGGACCTTTGATAGGGAAGATACTGAAACATGCTAAGATAAAAATTGGTCTTAGAGAGACTTTATTCATTCAGCAAGTATTTACATTTACAGCTCTAGAAAGAACCAGGCAGATACAATCCCTGGTGCCTCCAGAGAGTTCACCATTTAAAATACAGCAGTTCAAGTGCTGATTCTGAATCATTGTGAGCCTTCATCTTTCAAGATTTGCATAGATACTGATTTCCTCTGGAAGGGCAAATAAAATCTTTCCTTATGCATGTCATTCTTTGGATTCTCATCAGGGGTATTTTGAAATCTGTATGTTGACAAGGCCAACACTTTGCTTTCTCTAATTGCCTTCTGCTACTTAAGACTATGTCAAGTATTTTGTTTTCTCTTCGGTTTTCTCCAACATACCCTCTGCAGTTCTGTCTATTCAGCTGGCTTTTTCTGTGACACTTTGCTATAGCTTTCTGGTCCCTTTCACTGTTGTCCTTTGTTGCTTTCCTCCTTACCAGAAGTCTGGTCATCTGGGCTTCCCCATCTTGCCTTTCCTGGCTTCTTATTCACTTAGGTGACTAATCTTAGCCCTTCCTTAAAGTTGGGTCTTCAATAAGTATTAACGCATCAACATTTCCTTGAGCTTTGATCTTCAGATCTTCTTTGTAACAATACTCTCTTCCTGAATGTCGCTTAGAAATATTATCCTTAAAAAAAGTGATTTCTTAAAGATGCCTGTTTTAAAAGTTATACTCAAAGAGACTGATAAAGGAATGCATAGCTCAGCAAAAGGTCCTTCTAGCGTATTGTCAATTCCCACCTTACAAGTGTTGAATTCTCCAAGTGCACTGTTAAAATTTGCTATGGGACATCAATTTATACACATAAAGGTTAGATTAAAAAATTCAATTCTTGTTTCTTTGATATTAAACTGAAATTTACCTCACAAGTGAGGTTTGAAACTTAAACCTAAATGATAAAAAGACAGCTATTCACTGATGTGTCTACTGTTTTCATCATAAACTATATATTTAATTAAGAATCAAACTATAAGTCTGCAAATCAGATGCTATCAAGCCAAACTACCATCCATGATCCATAATCCTTTTACATTTTTAACTCAGACAAACATGTAAGATTCGGTCAATTTTAATTTTCTGAATGTTCTCAGAAGCATCCTCCAGTTATAAAACACAGTTGGATAATCCATTTAACCCAAATGAACTACCTGTTTGTGCTGTGAGGTAGCAATCAAAGACTGTATGATCTTCTGTGGTGGTAGTACCCAATTCGTAAGAATTGTCTCTTCACATGAAGGGTGTGAACAACAAGGACGGACAGAAAAGTCACTTTCCATTATTCCATTGACTGTTGGTATTTTCATAGTATGTTCAATGCCTGATTTCAATTTTACAACAACAAAAAAATACCAATATTTATTATGAAAGGAAATCATATGCTCCAAGTAGCAGACATTAACAACATCCAACACGATCTCTAGGAATAATTCGCAGTTCTGAACCATGTTTTAGAAAAACATTTCCTATACAAACAAACAAAACATAAAGTTAGGTATCTGAAAAACAAGTTATCTTAATAATCCAACAATTATTATGTAATAAGCGATTTAGTGAAAAGTCAAGTAGGTACAAAACGCTCAAGCATCATCAAAACCCAATTTCATGTTTTTTAAGTCTTGGTCCTATATCTTCACAATCCCACAGATGTTCAAAAATTTTAAATAAGAACACCAGCATGAAAATGCTAACAAATACACTCAGCAAGTAACAATGCAATTAATTGTGAATACTTGCATTACTACACAATGAAATACCTAAAGAAAAAAATAATAAATCTAAATTGCCACAAGTGACAAGAATTTAGATGTCCTGACCTATCTGGGGTCAACTGCCTGCTCAGAAGAAACTCAAATGATATGCACAATTCAATTTTTAAAGGTAATACAACAAGCAACATGTTAGAGTAAGCAGTGATTCAAATTAATGTAAATTAGCGAAAATTTCTAGAATGAGAAAAAACAAAACTTTCATCTGACTTTAAAGGCATCTACACAAAAAGTACTTCATAATCATAATTTTCAATAAATATCCTTTTAAACTTAATAAAATTATACACTTAAAACTGATTTAAGTAATGAAAGTCTGCAATTTTAAATCACTCTTCATTTTCTACATGGTTGAATTCCAACCCAAGGCCTATGAAAATATAATGCAGGAGTTCTTTAGAATATAATAATTTAAAAATATTACTCAAGAATGAGGTCATATTATATTAATGGATGCTTAATTTCAAAACATAATTAGATTAGAAAGTTCAAGAGAGTACATTTAAAAAATATGAAAGTATTTTTAAAAAGTTTTAGACTACAAAGTATAAGACTACTTTTACCCTACCTGCTTCTTAGGACATCAATATATCTGTCTGTTTAAAGTCTGAATCTCTGAGTATGGACTCAGCTCCTTGAATAGCACTTACTGAAGGCTTACTATGAATAATACAAGCTTTTAAGCACTTTACATGCACTACCTCACAACTAACTACCTTAAGAGGTAGGTCAAAATCATTATTCCCATGAGAGCACAATTTTACCTTCAGACTTTTTATCATGTGTATTAATTAAATACTTTCAATGCATAAGCCACTGTTAGGTTTTCTGATATTATAGCCCAAAACACAAATTGATATACATAATGAAACAGATTATTACTCAGACACATAGGTAAAGGCTGCTACAGAATCCTTAAAAAACAGTTCATCCTGTTAAAATCCTAGCAAGTCTAATTAGAATAACTTAAATATTCAGTATCAAGTGACATATATAGCCCCACCCACTCCTCCATGAGTTTTCAAATAGATACTCACCAGCAGTCTGTGCAGGATTTATTCCTATTCCATCTAGAAAATCAGTTGTAAAATTACATAAGTTATTTCTAAAGGCTAAAATGGTTTAGTAGCACCAAGAAGAGATTTGCCAAAATAGTGCTGCTGTGTATACAGGCACGGGCCAAACAATTTAAATCCCATGTCACATGGGTGACAATTTTTCAGTAAGTTATCTATCTGTTGAAATCGGCTATTATTATGCATTCATACTCATTGCTGGATTAGACAAGAACATCTTTCAACAGAATGATCCTGGTAAGTTCTATGGAAGAGAAGTGTTTAATTCTATTTTGTCCACATGGAGTAAAACATGCTTGTCATTTCTTCCAAAAAGCTGAAAGCACTTAGGTAGGCCATTAATCATCTTCATATTTCTCTGAGGCATCATATCTTAAGGCTGGGAGAGCCCACAAAGTCGTCTAGCTCAAGTTCCACCAACACTTGAAAGTTTCAAAGCATATTCCTAAGATTTATTCAGTGCAAACCTAAAACTTTCCAGAAAGTAGGCCAGCATTCTTCTAAACAGAGGAACACTCAGTATTTCTGCATGCTGTCACATAAAACATGCGAAGGCATGGAAAATATTTTAGAGTAAGAAATTCTGTCTTATCTAAGCCACATTATGCGCATTAAGCCCATCTCCTCTTTCTCCTAACTGCACACAGACCACTCTCCAGCGCCCATCAGTATCCCTTTGTATACGTGACAGATAGTTAAGCCTTCCCTGCAATCTTCACCTTATTATTTCACTATTTTTTCATAGGACTAGTTCCATTATACTTTACTATCAGTATTCTAAGATATTCAGATTTTTAATTATATACCTGACAGAATAAAATCTCCATTATTGCAAACCTCTAAGAAACAGTTTTCTGTCAGGAAAGGGATTGCAAGGTATAGCAAAGGTACATTTTGCTTAACTTTCCATATTCTACAGCATTTACTAATATAACTTTACTTGTTTAAAAAAAAACTTTTTTCCAAATAAAGAAGTCATCTTCAGTAAAAATCTGGCATGAAGTGATAAGGACACAAAATATAAACTGCCATACCGTTATCAAAAGCACAAAAAAACTGAAAAGAGCTAATGAGGGACAATAACCCTGACTTAGTATTTACCATTAAGTATATCATTAAGTATACCATTAAGACATATATTTCAAGCTTTTTATATGTAAGTCAATTTTAATTTGGTTCCTTTTAAACAATTTCCATATATCTGAACCAATAAATTTTAAAATGAATTCTTACCATTGGTAATAATTGCACTTGTTGCAGCAGGAACTTTAAACTAAAAAGAAGAAAACATATATATAGTTATAAAAGATGATCAGGAAGGCTAGGGTACATATAATCAATTCTATAATTCTAAAATGTGATTTATCTTTTAGAATAAGTGGCACCATAAAATAAAGTACGGTTGACCCTTGAACAACACAGGATTGGGGGTCCACTTATACATAGATTTTCTTCCACTTCTGCCACTCCTGAGAAAAAAACAACCCCTCTTCTTTCTCCTCCTCAGCCTACTCAACGTGAAGACAATGAGGATGAAGACCTTTATGATGATCCACTTCCACTTAATGAAGAGTAAATCTATTTTCCTTATGGTTTTCTTAGTAACATTTCCTCTTCTCTAGCTTACTTTTTTGTAAGAATAAGTTTAATATTATAAGTATATAATACATATAACATATAAAGTGTGTGTTAATTGTTTATATTGTTGGCATGGTTTCTGTCAACAGTAGGCTATCAGTAAAGTTTCTGGGAAGTCAAGGTATACGCAGATTTTAGACTGCACAGGGGTTGGTGTCTGTAACCCCTGTGTTATTCGAGGGTCAACTATAATTTGCTTTATCTTTGAAAAACAACCCATATTCTAAATAACGCATTTGACTGAATTTAAGACACCATTGATTACAAAATGTACCTTACTTTATGTGTTACAAAAAAAGGAAAAATACTGTCAATCTATGACCCAATCAATGTTTACTCAGACTTAGCCATGTCACTTATCATATATAATTCTCTTGCCTAAGCAAAAAATGTAAGCAAAATAAATTGATGAGATTATTCCCAAAATTTCTTCATAAAAATGGCAAGCTTAAAACAGATCCTTCCTTGTGTTTAAAGGGAGGTGCCTACAGAAGATTTTCAGGTAACAACCAAGGCTTGTATTATTTAAATTCTCCTTAAATGATTTGTTGACATAAATCTCAAGGGATTGCAATAGTCCAATTATGTCAGCAGGAAATAACAGCTCAGTTAGGCACACACAATGTTACCTAGACAATTAAGTGACTTTCATATGGCCAACAGGAATAGCAATGTGGCACGGAACTTAATGGTAGCTAAAAGGTAGATTCTCTCTCTTAATGCTCTAGAGACCAGCAGTTGCCAAGGTGTGTTTAGGTCTCCACAGTTTATTAATTTATCCATCAAATTTTTATTAAGCATGTCTGTGCTATGGACTAATTCTACAGATACTATAGTTGAGTTTTACGATCAAATAAGTTTAGAAAACACATTAAACTAGTGGTATTCTCAAATCCTTTAATATACAGCTAACATAGTTTAACTCCAACAAAAAAATAGTGAATTAAGTGTATACCATACTTTTTGGCTACTAACCCGTTTTTCGTGGCTTTTTTTTTTGGTGGCACTAGTTTTTTTGTGTGTGTAGTTTTAGTCGTCTGGGAAGCACTGCTCTAGGCATTTATAATGGTCATATATACACGGCTGAAAAAAACAACTAAAAGCTTATTTTAAATTATAAATTGAAGAATGAAGTTTTAAAATAAGAACCATGCAGAAGAACAACCACTTGTTACAGTATTACGTACCTAATAAACTATTTTACTCTCAATGTGGTACATTATTAACTGTAAATGTCCTTTTAAACATTTTAAGATTTTTAAAGAACTTTAAAATGTACTTTAATAAATTTTAAAATACCTAGAAAATACTTTACACAAGCAATAATTTCAATAAAACTTTTTCTTTTCTTTCTTTCTTTTTTTTTTTTTTTTTAAAGGGACAGGGTCGTCCTGTTGCCTAGCCTGGAATGCAGTGGTGCGATCATAGCTCACTGTAGCCTCAAACTTCTAGGCTCAAGCAATCCTCCCACCTCCGCCTCCTGAGTAGCTAGGACTACAAATGCATGCCACCACACCCAGCTAATTTTTCTATTTTTTATAGATACAGGGTTGGGGTCTCACTATGCTGATCAGGGCTGGTTTTGAACTCCTGGCCTCAAGTGATCCTTCCAAGGTGTTGGATTATAGGTGTGAGTCATTGTGCTTGGCCTTCAATAAAACTCTGCTCAAATACTCAAATTGATTATAGAACTCTCAGATTTTCAAAACTAAAATCCTACAAAGTTTTCAGTTACCCTACTGAGTGAGTATTCTTCTTAGATCATGCCCATTTTAAGATATGCTATCCATTTTCTTAGTCACGTCCACAGAGTGGCAACATATTTTATAAACTTTTAAAAAAAAACAAAAGCAACTGTTAATACATTTTCCCGTGGGTAGAATGTGAAAGCAATGGGTGAGCTGAAATTTGGGAGGCAAGACTACTTATGCAAAATATAGTAACTACTCTTTTTTGTCCTATACTACTGACAAGTTTTCTCCTGGATGCAAAATTTATTTTATGCTCCTAAGTTTTCGTTTATTTTCTTGTTCAGATCTCATAATTCTTATAACTTAGGGAGTTATAAAGGTCTTTTCAGGTTTTGAAAATTCATTACTTAGTTAATTGAATTCCTGGTCAAGTGTTGGGAAAGTCTACTATTGCTTATTGAGAGAGTTTTACCAGGGATTTAAATCCAGACTCTTGGTTTCTCAAGTTAACGTTGGTTCTCACTGTTCCACAGTGCCATCTTCTAAAAGCCCCTCTCGCCACTGCCTGAAAGTCATATCCTTTCTAAATGTGTAATACCCATATGATTCATAATAATTATAATCTGTATCAAAACCTTAATCAATATATGTGGATGTATGGAATTTGTTAGCTTATTTTCTACTGAATGTCTGTTAGGATTTTCTTCTACTTTTATTAGAAGACCAACACAACTTTGCTATAGCATAAACCTAGTAAAGAGCCCAAGTGGAAATGGTGGGTCAAAGTGCATGCAAATTTTAAAGATTTTTAAAACATACTGCCAGACTGCATTCCACAAAGATCATTACAATTTCCATACTTACTTCTTCTGCTGCAAACTTTAAGACTGCTGTGAAAGGTGTACTTTCAGGAACACTAAGTCTGCAAGAAGAATTTTAAAACAAAGTTGATGTTTTTTAAAAAAGCCCCTTTGTTCCTACTGTAGCTGACCAGGACAAAGCTGTCTTTTAAGTTTCAAAGTTGGCTATTTTGACTGCATACTATATTCATTAACTCTTAAAAAAAAAAAAAAAAAGGCAAATAGCCTTAAAGCTGAGATGGTGCTCAGAGTTCCACTTGAAAATTAATAACCTCTACAAGGTGTAGGTATATCTATTTCTAACACCTTGAAACAATTAAGTCTGGCATATGGGCTGCTGTTTGTTTTCTAGAGATGGATTTTAAAAAGTTGAATCTCTCCTTAGTCCTCCCTCCACTTTACCACCTCCCTTCAAAACACCTTTTCACCCAGTGTAGTAATGTTACCAGTTTTGTTTTAAGTAGGAGCTGCCTGGGAAGCATTATTGGGTCATAAAGCTTTCATGAACCCTCCTATGTATTATTAATAATAATAATCTGTAAAATATTAATAGTAGACCAAATTGATGAAAATAAATGATTATGGCAAAATGCTGATAATAAAGTGACATTTCTACCTTCTACACCATCATTTGAAAAAGGGTTTAGCATAATCTAAAGTAATATTTTAAAGAGGGAAGTGTAATTTTGGTAATTGACTTGTACAATGGCAAGCATATTAAAGATCACCAATAAAAGATTTTTTTTAATGACAGCCCCAGGATCAATCAGTTTCAATTTTCCAACTTAAAAATTAAAAAATAAATTTACATTATAGTCTAAGAAAATAAAGACAGAGTAAGAGGTTTAAAAATAAGTAAAATAAAGAAATAAGATTCCTAAGGTAAAAAAATCACAATGATTAAATCAGAAAAATGATAATCTTTCAAAGCAGGGAAGACAGACCAGCAAACTAACATTTCTCTTTGAAATTTCTCTATTTGTCACCACCATTATTATTGTATTAATGTCTTAATACCAACTACCATTATGAAACATTCTCATGTAAATGCCAAGGTTCCTCCTTGGTCTACATATTTCTGAATATAAGAATCATTATATCAGCCACAGCATATTATATTGACTTTCTGTAAGAGAAGTATGAATAGATTCCTTGGCTGTCCCCATTCCGCTCCTCCAAAATATTGTCAAAGAATGAAAATGAGTATCATTATTCTCCTTTCTTTCCTAATTTTTTTAGGGGGTGCAGAGAATAAAAATAAAATTCTGAAGGATAGCCATTTGTTTAAAAAGCACCTAGTAAGGTGGCAATGTGATAGTTTACAAATAGGCAACAATATTTTTGCAAGTATTTCTGCAGTACATCTATAGTTCAGAACCCGAGATTCATTTCCCTTAAACTCTACCTCAATAGGAAAACTTCAAAAACCTTGAGGTTCAATTCACTTTCGAATTGGAGGCTTGGAAATGTGTTTTCAATATAACTAGATGTCATATTGATGTTTATTAAAATAAGTTTCTACCTGTATGTAAAGTGAGACTATCCACAAACAAGCCAATAAAACATAAAATGGAAACATCTTTTAATACATGTTCTCATCAGCAGAAAATTACAGAGGAAATGAGAGTCATGGTGACTCTATAGACCTTATCTAGATTTGAAGCCACTGTATTTGCCAGTCAACATCATTTCATAAAATTGGCACTTAAATTATACTAGTGTTTTGAAAAACTGGGAACTATCCTTTTTATTAAAGCAAATTTTTAAAGTGAATTACTGGCATCATTTGTTCTTTTAATAAATATCTCATATAGGCTGGGTATGGTGGCTCATGCCTGTCTGTAATCCTAGCACTCTGGGAGGCAAAGGTGGGAGGATCACGTGAGCTCAGGAGTTTGAGACCAGCCTGAACAAAAGCAAAACCATGTCTCTACTAAAAATAGAAAAAATTAGCTGTGTGTGGTGGCAGGCGGGCCTGTAGTCCCAGCTACTCGGGAGGCTGAGGCAAGACGGTAGCTTGAGCCCAGGACTTTGAAGGTTGCTGTGACCTAGGCTGACACCCTGGCACTCTAGCCTGGGCACCAGAGCAAGACTCTGTCTCAATCAATATCTCATATAAACAAAATGATAGCACGACTTGAAAAATGTTATTATAAAGACTAAGAACAAAGATTCCATAGGAAACTAAAAAAGAGTAAAAATAACTCCAGGGACGATTACAGAAATCAAGATTCCATAGGAAACTAAAAAAGAGTAAAAATAACTCCAGGGATGATTACAGATATCTTCACAGAGGTGAAATTTTGATTATTAAAAGATGTTGTTTGTCAAGAAGTAGTGGTCACGAGATTACATTCCAAGAACATGTGTAAAGGCAGGAAGGATTATAAGGGTTAGCTTGTCAATTTGAGAATGGGAAGGGAGAAGAAAAAGTGGGAAATAAGATGGGAAGGGTTTGAAACAGACTGAAAGAGCCAAAGGTGTTTTTTCCTTCATCCTGTGTATAAAATAAAATTTAATTTCAACATTTCTATAACCTAGTGTCAATACCAATAGTCGATCTATCAACAAACAAAAAAACCCCAAAAATAAAAACTCCAGAATAAATTTAGAACTAACTGAAATATCCCTTCTAGAAAGCAACTCTTAGTAATGCTTAACTCAAGGGAAGTTTCTCCATCAAAGTATGTATATTCCTGTTTGACAAGTGAAGTCACAAGAAAAAATTATGTTTTTCCACAAATCTTAGAGTTGCTTTTACTACCACCCAAGTATTAGTTACCACTTCCCTCGAATGGGAAAATATAGCATAAGGACTCTTTCACACATGTATACATATGTATATTTTACACACGTACCCATATATATTATACACACACCTGCACATGTATACACATACTAAACAACAGTTATACTTACCAAATTCATTCAGTCACCACATATTAACTCAACTGATACAATGTTCCAGGTACTTACAGATATTGATATATACTTATGGTAGTTATATTAAAGTCCTTTTTGCTACACTGATACTCTATCCTCTTCCTCCCTCTTTACCCTCTCTTTCTATAGTACATTTACACATTGATAAGAATAATCCAGTACAGAGAAACAATAATGAGGAGAGAGGAGTAGCTGGACTCCATCCACTTTAATCTTGAAAAACTAAAATACACGGGATTTAGAGCCCAAGTGGAACAACTGGCTTTTCATAGGAGTAAAGCCATGTTTTCCACTGTAAAGGACAGGACACTGAAATTAAAGGTTTATAATTGTAGTGGCAGGTTTACAGATGTGGAGATGGGAAGATAAGAGAAGCTCCCTCTAAGAGCTTGACAGTAAGAAGAAAAGAAATTGTGGAAAGTTTGAAGAAAAAAAAAATTTTTAATCCTTTCTGAGAATAAGGAGGAAAATGAGCAAACTTGAAGAATGTAGTAGACAGCTATGTACTACTGAGCACAGTCATGAATTTTACGTGAAATCCATCAACTAATTGTGCTATTTTCTCCAGAGATACTCAGCCCTGTGCAGAAAATACAAATGGCTGGGTTCAGCGTTGGTATTTCACCAACCAAAACATGCTGTGGAGAGATGGGGGGGACCAGAGTTGAGGGTGTTTGCAGGAAATGATTTAAAGACGGACCATGGACTCTAAGCCCTATAAGGAGTGGGATAAGGCATAGAGGAGATCGAACAATTATTGGAGATCTTAAGGTTCTAGGCTGTGACCATGAACACCTCAGACAAAATGTAACAAATGACATTTTGGAGGAAAAAAATCAAGAGAATAAAAAGTTGGGAGGTCGCATGGGTCATGGATGCAGTAAGTCACTGAAATTGATGCAGCTGTTATTAGTTGATTTAGGGGCATTAAGTGTATTAATTATGCATAAAAACCTATTTAAGTCTTGTTCTTTGCTACATTTTATATGACTTCCAGCTGCAATAACCTCAAGAGTGTTTACTTAAAACCATAGGAAGGTCCAAATTAAGTATGTGGTTAGCTCTGTTTTAATCCATAAGGAAAGGCCCCCACATGGATAAACTGCCCTGTTTCCACATTCGTGCTCCTACTACACGCTCTTAATTAAATCCCAACATAGAAAGAGTTATGATTTGAGGATCATTACTTTGTGATGCCCTACTGTTGAGTCACTCACACACAACAAAACCAGAAGCCTGACAGTTACAAGTGTTCAAGTAATTTCAAAGTCTTTGTCGGGATGTTTTCCCTAACTTCTAACAGCTGGTCAGAGCGGTGAAAAGCTGTTCTAATCCCCAGCAGACAAGGATTGTTTAAGAATCCCAGCAAATTATCTAAGTTCTGTCCACATATCCTCCCTCTCCACCCGCTCACCAAATGAATTACGAAGGGAGGCCACTAACCAGAAGAAAACACGCCCACATCCTAGTGCCCGGGCCAAGCTGACACTTAGGGAGCAAGTATGGGACCTCTCCTCTCAGACTCGGGTGGGAGAGGCTCCTAGAAGGGCGCAGCCAGGGTCAGAGGGAGAGAAGGGATGAAGACTGCATGGGATGGGAGTTGTTCGAAAGGCCTGAATGACCCCCAGCCCAGCCCCGTCCCACCAGGCCCCAGGAGGTTCGTCTCTGCCGAACTACTCACACTTTGTAGGGCAGCCGCGGGTCCGACGTCAGCGTGATCTTAAAGGAAACTTTCGACCTGAGGAAGACAGTGAGAGTTAGGGTCGGGCAGCGGGACCTGGGATTAGGGTGGTTGGTAAGCAAACACTTACATGGTGAAGCCGGTGTGAACAGAGAAACCACGCCAACTCCTCCGTGAGGCCCCGCTTCCACCTCAGTGCCGGAGACCACCCCACCCCACTCAGATCCACGTTTCCTTCCGCAAACCGGGGACCTTCGCAGTTGCTGTTGTCCAAGGAACTGCCTGAAAAATCGGCCGCAAATGTTCATGCTACAGGGAGCCTCCAAGTTACAAATAGCTATTAATTTTGCATATATCTATCTGAGGCAAAAGTGTGGGTCATATGTAAGGAATATATTTCTAACTTTATCATTTGCTTGTATATTTTTAGTCAGGCAGCACAAGGTAGGCATAGGAAGTAGGTCTCTCGGTCCCAGCTGGCAGGTTGGGGCGGAAGTAAGCTTGTAGGGTAGGCGGATGAAGAGCGAGATGGACTGGGGGCGGGACTGGGGGCCGGAGTGAAGCGGACGCCCTCCAAAGTTGCTAAGGCAACCTGTGCGTCGGAAACCTTGATTGATGCTCGAGAAGCTGGAGTGTTAACCTGCTTTGTCCTTAGTTTTCTTCTGCCTTTCCAGCCACCCAATCCTGTTATATCTTTTACAGTGCTCGTATTTTTGCCTTCACACTTTACTTTCCAATACTGATTTCTAACTATTTAATTTCAACAGATAAGAGAGCTATAAAGAGCGAATTCTGTATGCCAAGACTCCTGCTAGGGTTGTTAAGAAAAAACAAGAATCCTGCACTTAAGGAACTTGGCGAATAGTTGGGAAGACCGATGCATGAACAAGAGATTTCAATAGTTTGTTATGTGGTCCAATAGGATTAAACCAGTGCGCTAGGTTGCCAATCATCAGCCAGATTTGTTCAGTTTAACAAACTTTGAACGCTTTCTATGTGCCAGGCACTAAGTGAAATGCTGGGGACGCAAGATGAGTAAGACAGGTAGGTGCCAACCCTTTAGGATCTAACAGTCAGAAGTTCTTGTATAGTGAGGGAAAAAAACTGTTCTCTAAGCTTTATTACAAATCTAAACATCTGTGTTTGAAAAGTAAACTTCCCTCTCTCAATGACTGTAATGCCTTTTAAAAGAAATATTGCAATGAATAGGCAAAACAGGAAGCAGGTAGGCACTGAAATAATGAGGAAATCTAATTAATTTTTAGACTGTGTTAGATTTTTAAGGAGAGATATCCAAGAGACGAATAGGGAAGGAACTGTACTGCAGATAATGAAGACTAATTTCATTTTTGCCATAATTTTATTCTAGACTGATCTCCCAATGGAGAGAGTTCTGATTGTGGTGGTAGGAAAGTAAGAATTCAGTATTCTCATAACAGTTGTTGTCTTCACTGTAAAAGCTGTAGGTCTTTCCATATACAGAGGTGAAGACAAATATTGATTGATAGATTTGGGTATCAACAGTTAAAGCTTTAATAGCTAAAAGTATAGAATTAGTGGGGGTGACTAAGATTTTTAAGAATAGCAATAAGGATAAAACTGCTGATTGTGACTACCTGGTGTGAGCTAGCCAAATAATATTGAAAGAGATTAGTGTACATATTTACAGTCTCTGTTTCTGAGAATACACATTATATTAATATATTTTTTAAAAATTTTGCAACTTGCTATTTATGCTTTGATTTCTGGTCATGTATAAAAACATGTGGCAAAATCCTAAAGATAAAGACATATTTTGATCAGAGAGTTTTTACTGTATGTATTAAAAGTAGTGAAGACAGGATTCAATCCTAGGCAGTGTGACTTCAAAAATGTATTTGTATAATACATTATATCAAAATAATAAGGAAAATATTGCATTTTCAAAAGATGTTGAAGAGTACCTAATTCCTAAATATTTAGAATTCTTTCCCTCCTCAATCCCCCAACTCTGCTCCCTATGTGTTTGTCTCCTGAGTTTTATTTTTTCTGGAACAATAAAATAAATTATAAATGGATTCATTCACACTCAATATTTTGATTTTTTTAACTTTGCTAAGGCATTTGCAATTGAAAAACTTTATGGCAAAAGAAGGACCTTCTCATTTACTGACAAGTTAAAATGTTGAAGTACATTTAAAGACTGTAATGAGAAGCAAACTCTGGAGCAAATTTTAGGAGATATTTAGCAAATGTAACATTTTAAGACAACAAACAGCATAAACAGCTTAATGTGTTTTGGAAGAGATCCAATTAGTATCACGTAGAGGCAGAAATGATTATAGAAGTGCACAGTGTGACCATATTAGAATTCATTAAATATCAATGAAACATACCAATATTTTATTTGCAAATACATATAAATTTCCTATTATTAGACAAAAATCATAAGTAAATTAAATTTACATAAAGACTAAAAAGATTTGTTTACATAGTCATAAAAATTCTTCTTACCAGTTATTTCTGTAGCCAACTTTAAATAAAATAGAAAACATGTTGATTTTGCATGCCAAGAAAATTTTGTCTTTCTGATTTTTTCACCCTAATTTAACTGTATTTATGGTTATGACTAAAACTACCTGATAATGAAATTATGTAATCTTGAAAGGTTTACAGTGGGATAAATCTTGTGATCTTCTAGTCCAGATATTTAACATTACAGGGAAAAGAATTGTAGCAACAATAACAAATGGATATTTTTATAGCAGGTTAATTTGGTCTTTTTGTTTTCTATTGTCTTTTCTCCTCTCGCAGTCCACTAAACGGCATTGATATAATTGGGGCAATGATGATAATAATGGCTCAAAATTCATCAAGATTTATTTTGTGCTAGGTATTATATGAAGCACTTTTTTAAAGTAAAATCACAAAATATGAACTTTAAACTTCAGTTGACTTTAAGTTACAATTCAGTGACAAGAAGCCTTGTGCAAAGAGGAGAGTTGATCTGGTAGACATGCTTGGGAATATGTAAATGCTTGTTGGTTTTCAAGGTAAGGCTTACAACAGAATGTTTTCATTGTTGTGAGCAAAGAAGAACAATGAAATACAAGTGGGATTGGAGCATAGCTAGGTCAGGCAATGCCCTTACGGAGAATTACAACTGTAAATGTTCTGCACTAGATTATTACAGCTACATACCCTTCCCAAATATTTTCTAAAATTTAATGAGGAAAAAAGTGACTTTTTAAAGGAAGATCATTGTGTGATTATAACTCTTGTAAAGTGAGGCTTAATCACAAAACTTGAAATAGTTTAATCACAGAATTTGTAAAATGCCTTTAATTCCAAAAAGGCATTTTAAATTGTAAAAAGCAAAATTCAACAGTCTCGTATAATTACATTTTCTTCCTACATATTGTGTGAATTCTTTGTTTAATGGGAACATTACTTGTTAGAGAAATTAGACTCTGACAGATGTTTTCCAAACACAAGTATTTGGTTTCTTCCACACATAGACTTATTTTTATTTTTATAACAGGTATATAAGGTAAATACTATTAATATGCTATTTTCAAGACAGGAAAGTAGTACATAGAAATTAAATAACTTATTCTAAGTTTAGGAAGGTGTTTGAAATGAGATTGAACTTGATGTCTGATATTACAACCTGGATTTTAATCTCTATAAGAGGTTAAAGGCCTATACCCCTAAATAATACATTGAACTAGCAATAAATAATTTTTTAAAGTAGGAAATATTGTTATCCCTATTTCACAGATAAGAAAGCTAAGACTCAGAAAGACTAAGTAACTTTTTCAAGACTGTATAACTGGTAAAATAACAAAGCAGAGATTAGAACCCCGGTAGGATGGATCCACAGCCTACAGTCTTCAACATGACAGGCTATAAATTTGTGAGTCACTTGCTTATCAATGTTATTTTTAGCCATAGATATTCTGTTTTTCCCACTTCAGCTTCAAAGTCAGTTAGAATTTCTTATACCGTGCCAGATATGAAAATTTTTATTTTTTCCGTATAATCATAGAAATATTTTTATCTTAAGTTGGAAGAGAATTCAAAGGTAATCTATAACATATGCCAGAAATTGTTTTGAAAATAAGTCAGAGCTTTTTTGGTTGCTAGAATAATTGGGGTATAAAAGATAATACAGGCCAGGTGTGGTGGCTCATGCCTATAATCCTAGCACTCTGGGAAACTGAGGCAGGAGGATTGCTTGAGCTCAGTAGTTCAAGACCAGCCTGAACAAGAGTGAGACGGTGTCTCTAGTAAAAGTAGAAAACTTAGCCAGGCATCGTGGCACACGCCTGTAGTCCCAGGTACTTAAGGGGCTGAGGCAGGAGGATCACTTGAGTCCAGGAGTTTGAGGTTGCAGTGAGCTATGATGACTCCACTGCACTCTACCCAGGGCAACAGAGTGAGACTCTCTCAAAAGAAAGAAAGAGAGAGAGAGAGAGAGAGAGAGAGAGAGAGAGAGAGAGAGAGAGAGGGAGAGAACCTATCTTTGTCTCTCTCTGTATATGTGTGTGTGTATCTTTATATCGTTGTTTCTCTATCTCCTTGTCTCTTTCTTTCCTTTCTGTTTTTGTCTCACACCAATTTCTGCCTGGTGTCACAAAGTTAATCTGAGTTTTCTGTATCAAATCAAGGTTTTCTTAGTCAAATTGGGATTCTTAGATCCACTCATAGTTTCTCCCCACATAATTCTTTTTTAGGCTGTATGTAGAATTAGGGCTTTAGTGGCTCTAGTATCTGGTCCTTTATCATCATCTGTCCACATGGTCAGTGATCTTTGTGTCTACTCACATCATCTGAGATACATGCAATCATTTACATTAGAGTTCACTATTGGTAGTGTACATTCTATGGGTTTGGACAAATATATAATGACATGTATCCACCATTATATTAATAGTGTCATACAAAGTAGTTTCACTGCACTAAAAATCGTCTATGTTCTTCCCATTCATCCTTCCCATCCCCTTAACCCCTGGCAACCACTGATATTTTTATTGTCTCTGTACTTTTGCCTTTTCCAGAATGTCACATATGGTTGGAATCATACAATATGTGGTCTTTTCAGATTGGCTTCTTTCACAATAATATGAATTTAAGGTTCCTCCACTTCTTTTCTTGGCTTGGTAGCTTATTTCTTTTTAATGCTGAATAATAATCAGTTGTCTGGATGTACCACAGTTTGTTTATCCATTCACCTAATAGAGGACATCTTGACTGCTTCCAAATTTGAACAATTATGAATAAAGTCGTGTAAACAGCTATGTGCAAGTTTTTGAGCAGATGTAAGTTCTCAACTCCTTTGGGTAAATACCAAGGGGTGCAATTGCTGGATCATATGGTAAGAGTATGTTTAGTTTTGTAAGAAACTGCCAAAGTGTCTTCCAAAGTGGCTGTACCATTTTGCATTCTCACAAACAATGGATGAGAGTTCCTGTTGCTCCACATCCTCACCACCATTTGGTGCTGTCACTGTTGTGGATTTTGGCCATTCTAATACCTGTGTAGTGTTATCTCATTGTTGTTTACCCATGGTATTTTAACATCTGGCTGGGGAGGGTTGGGAAGGCAGCACAGGAAAAGTGTGGATGGTTCAGAAATTCAAATATGTATTTTATATTTTTTACAATTCATAAGTTTATAATTACCTTATTTTGTTCTGTATTGCCTGCTGTAACTTTCCTTTCTCTGAGGTACTGGAGTACAAATGTCTTTAAACAGAAGAAAGAGTAATGAAGTAAAGAGAATAAAACTATGTAATACTTGGAAATATTTTCCTGATACCTTTCCGGTGAATTATACAACCAGTTTGGGCAAAACAGGTCTTTCATGTTTCCTGATTCCTTATTCTGTTCTCGTTCTAGTACAGAGTGATATATTATTTGACTGTTGTAAATGTTCTAGCAATTTTATCATTAATGAAATTAGTTAGTCTTTAAAATCTCACAGAAGTAAGGCTATCTTTACTGGTGAGATGGATTCAAAGACATTTACATACTTCCTGTTAGGTATAATATACAACTATATGCAATCAGATTTTTTCTTTTGTTTTTGTTATACTCCTCACTGACGTAGGAGAAAAAGATGCATTTCTAAGTATGGAGCTGTAAATGAACTTTGGCCAAAGATAATTCTCACTTCAGAACAGTCCTGTAATGAGTCCACTGAAGAATCATCACCAGTGCATTGATGACAGGTGCCACTTTCAGGTACCCTGCAATGGGTAGGAGGCAGGTTTGGTGGGGGTGGGGGTGAGATGGGGGTGGGAATTTTCATTTCTATCTAAAGTTCTTGTACCAGAGTCTTAATTTACTGATTTATTTTCATATTGACCTATGGGAGAGTTATTTCATAAGTAATACATTTTGTAGCAGAAATGAAATTATAAAAGAGATAAATGGCATATAAATCCACACAGCAAGTGTGTGAAAACTTCTGTCATTTAAAGTCCTATTCTTAATAATGTCAAATAATGATGAAAGACATTTAAAAAATAAAATTACAATGACATAAGAAAATAAAAATGGCAGTTAAAGAGATTTAAAAACAACAAAAAATAGAAGACAGATGTGTCCAGGTCAACATGTTATTTTGAAAATAAACCAGTTTATTTAAAAAATGAATTGAAATTAATTATGCTTATAGAAATGAGTGAAAAACAACAATGACATCATTGATATAGAGCTTAAAAATAGAAGAGTGGAAAATACACTTCAAACTGAAGCATGTTGCCTTCAAATGATAATATAAAATGCTTAGTCACTAAAAAGGAAAAGAAAATCATTTCCATATTTACAGAAAAATTTTCACTTAAAATTTTTGCAAATTGAATGAACTTAGAAGTTATTTCAGGGTAAAACTTATGTAATTTAAAGGGAGAATAAAATTATCTTTTCTTTAGCTTCTTATTTTGCTGTTCTATAATACTCTATTTTCTGAAGTTTTGTTCTAGATTTGTATCTAACTAAATTTTATCTTTTCTTTTTAGTTTTCTTCAATAGGATTACACAATGTTCATTTTCCCTGTAGTGTTTAATTTTTCATGATTTGCCCTAAGAATTACCATAGCCATCAGAACAATATTTTCAGTTGTTATAATGTGTCATTTGTTGTCATGATGTGGATCGTCCTCTGAGACACGTAGAAAGTATTAAAACCAGTGCAACATCTTAATTATTTTAAAATTGCATCATAACTTGCCCTATTATAAATTTAGATATATTCCTTGATTATCATTAAAATATTAATATTACTTTCAATTTTATACTGTTGATCTTAATTATATAAAACATTTTTATAACTCTCCATCATGCCTAACCACAGCAAGGAACAGCCATTGATAATGTTTGTTTATATTTACATAGATTTACATTCACTACCTTATTTCTTTTTCTATCATAAAACTTACAAAACATTCAGGATATGTACTGTTATCTCTTTTAAAAATCAGAAAACGAACAAAAAGAGGTTATGTATTAAAGGCCTACAGTCACAAATGTGGTTTGTGAGAGAATAGTAAAAAAACACAATTATTGAAGATTCTTTACAAAACTAACCTAATTTGATTCTATATGAGCTTATTTTTAATAGTCGTTTAAAATACAAATAGTTGAATCTAGAAACTCCTTCAATGAGCTTCTCAAGGAGTTCTTTCTCAATTTGATTTTCCAACACCCTGAGCAAGTATCTGGCATATAGCAAGGTACTCAAATAGTATTTGTTGAATCAATTAATGTTAGCTTAAAAATAGTACATATTAGTAATGCTTTTCCATTGCAGTGATGTTTGTTACATTCCATTAACTGCAATCGTAAATTCTTTTAATGCAGAGGATTAAACACTTCAATTCTTGCATCGTTCTTATTTTAAGGCTTACCTATTCAAAGGACAAGACTACTCACTCAATTTACTGGTGCTGGTAAAAACAGAGGTTTGAAAAGGCTAATTAAAGATTCTTATCAATACGATTAAATAAAGAAGCCATTCAAATAAACATATGTGAATATTCTCACATGTTCCTTCACCATTACTTTATGTGACAGTTGACATTTTGAGTCCAGACCCTGCATTAGAAACCTCATTACTCTCTTCCAGGATTATATAATTCTCAGAGATGAAGGATTGCTCATTGCTATTAACCTTCGTTGTAGCTTCTATCATGCTGGTGGTGTATAAAGCAGAGGTTGTGAGCTGGTGACAAGTGGCCTTGGGAGATTTTGGTTTGGTCTGTACAGTGAAGCTAAATGAGTGTTACATTTGGTACAGATACAAATGGTTTACCTGTTGTCCTAATCACACTTTTCATGTTTTCTATTGATCCTCTCAGTCATTTGAGTTTATGACCCTTGGTGCAAATGAGATGATTTGGGGATAGCATTTTTGCTGCAATTCCTAATATTAGCCAAAGAACCACATGAGTATCTACATTATTTATATGCTTCAAAGTTGTAACTTAGAAAGCAGAGATCTTGAAGACCCAAATAGTTATGTGAAAAGCTTACCCATGGCTTGAGTTATGTCATGAAAGAGAATTGATAGAAAGGTTTGGCTTGAAAGAACTATTTTAGATATTAGAATGATCTCATCTAGATAATTCTAAAACTATTAATTGCTGCAGAATTTAACTGTTTCCAGTAACAACGCTGGAAATCTTACAAAGGGAATCGACTGCCTGTCATGACCATGTTATCATCCCCTGCAACTCTGAGTGCCTTTACAGCAGTTCTGTTCACCTGAGGTTAGTTGATTCTACCTAAACTCTCTAGTAATTCTTTTACAATTTTTCTTTTTTTTTTCACTTACAGCCATTATTGTTTTGTTTTCTGAGGTTTGAAATTCCTCATACACATGCATGCGTTTGTAGATTCTACAAATCCCACAAAGTTTTAATTTTTTTTCTTAGTGGTTTAAAGGTGGTCAGACTAGTGTGAATAAATGAACAGATCTCAAACTTGAAAATGGTAAGAATTTCTCCCAGAAGTTATCAGAGTATTAACAGAGAGGTGTTAATACTCTGGAATGTTTTTCCCTTTTTTTCTTTTAGTATATCCTGGCCTTTTTTTTTTTTTTTTTTTTTGCCTTTACTCATTGTTGGTATGAACATCAAACTTCTATTACAAGAAATACATACCTTTCTAAAACAATTTAATTTTTTTTCCTGATCATTTCAGGTCTCTTCAAGTGGAATGGTTGTAAATATAGTCATGTTAGTTTGTTATTTGACTTTTCTCTAGCATTAATGTTAAGTCAAAGATGCTTATATCCAATATATCTTATCATAGCACAAAATTCAAACACTGTTCATAATACATTAAAAAATTCCTTATGGGAAGCACCATATACAGTGCTTTATTTACAACCTAAATAATATTAAAGAAAAAAAGTAGTAGTTTAGATGCTAATGATTATAATTATCTAAGCTTACCACTGTTTTCTGTCTTTCTGGAAAGTATTTTAATTGTCAGGTTATGCCTCAAGAGCTAAAAAACACATATTTCTATTTCTACTTGTCTTTTTTAACCAATTTTTAAAGTGTTTAAAAACATACTTAATCTCCATATTTCTCCTTGTCTTAATCATATTTTTTACTTTCTGCATTTTATGTTGTTTTGACATCTTAAAAAGCTCGCTGGACTCAAAAAGTCTTCCCCTTCCAGGGCCAGTCAATTCTTAGACATAGCAAAGGGCTTAACTGGGAGACTGTCTTTCACATGCAAACCAACCAATCTTCAGGCAGCTATGGCCCCAACCACCTCTTTATCTAACCCTCAAACACCAAATCAATATTTCTCTTGCCCTAAATCAACCCTGGTACTTAGAAGCAAAAGTCCTCCCTATGGTCCAAAGCCTGACAGAAGACAGAATTATTCAAACTAGCCAACCCTAATCAGTTTACTCTGCCCTGCCTGCCTTTCCTGCAGAAATCCCCATAAAGGATCTGGCTTAGGCTCTCCCCCAGACTGCCCCTACTTCTGCCTGCTGACCAAAGCCTGGTGTCTTCCATGTATCCTGCCTGGCATGGCATGCCCCCTCCTCCTGGGAAATGTAGTGATGAAAACCTTCTTTCAATGGCCTCAGCCTTTCTGTGTCATCACTCAATTACCTCTTTACATCACAATCCCCAGGGTACAATAATTGGGACACTAGTTGCTAAACGAGTGAACTTACATTGTTTTTAGTAAAGAAGTAACTTAAGTGATTATCTAGTAAAATTTCCAAAATGGATTTCTGGGTTAAGACGGTGTAATGTCTGTAATGTAGACTCTCTAAATTTCCTGTTAATACTGATGAATGTGTTAAACAAAAACATTAGCAATGATGCTATAGAGTGTCACTGGACGCTGGTTTAACAGTCAACGTCCTGCTTTCTTGAAAACATTTTCTTTGATCACGTATCTGATGAGGCTGCAACGAAAAACGCAATCCACTGCATGTGCATGCTGCACATCTAAGCCAAACATCCAAATAAAAATCAGTAGGATGGGGCTTGGCTTACTCCTCTCACTCTCTCTTAGATGGTTAAGAAGTTAACTAGGTCCCTGTGCTTTTTCTTAATTGGTAAAGGTATGCACCAACTAGAAAAATGGGAATCTGTTCTCGCTGTTGCAAAGGTATGTGCTTTCTAGGGTGGTGTTTTCCTTCTGATAACACAGAGCCGCCATGTTTTCTCGCCCAAACCCAGCCTTAGAGAAAGGGCTAGTCTCTCTTATGTCTCCTTTCTTATTTGAAAGGTATTGGCATCTTTCCCTTACCTCTCTAAAATTGTTAGCCTGATCCTAGAATGAGTTTAGATTTTCACAAAGGATAGAAAGATTCATTGTTTTCGAGCAGCTTCTGTTTTCAGTCCTGGAGTACTCATTCTGAAGTCAAGAGAGCACAGGATCTTATCTAACTTCTTAGCAGGGAGGGAAATTACAGAGGAAAAAAATGCCACAAAAACCCATAAAAACCCATAAAACCCATAAAACCCATAAAAACAACCAATTACCTATCCTGGCCCAAACATAGGAACATAATTAAAATTTATAAATACTGGGACACATCTACTCCAGAAAGTCTGATTTCTCAAGTCACAGAATAATTTAGATGGTTTTGAAAGTAAGTTATTGTTGGGAGACTGCATCAAGGTCTAGGATCAAGCACATGCCAAACCTTTCTTTTCCAACATGGCTATAAAATAACAAATTATACATATATATATATATAGTATATATATGTACATATATAGACACATATATACACATATTTTAGCAATAAAAACTATCCAAAGTGAAGCACAAAAAATAAAGAAAACATCAATGACATGGGAAAATGTCATACACATGCACATATATGTAAATGTCATGCATATATATAAATGAAGAGGGGATATCTAGAAGGCAGTGGGAAAAGAAACATTTAAAGAAATAATGGTTGAAAATTTTCCTAATTTGATGAAAATTGTAAGTCTAGAAATCCAAGAAGTTCAACCAACCCAAATAGAAGAAACAACAAAAGGAAAAAAAACTTTAACAAGGTACATAAAAACCAAATTGCAGGCCAGGTGTGGTGGCTCACGCCTGTAATCCTAGCACTCTGGGAGGCCAAGGCGGGTGGATCGCTCAAGGTCAGGAGTTTGAAACCAGCCTGAACAAGAGTGAGACCCTGTGTCTACTAAAAATAGAAAGAAATGATCTGGAGAACTAAAAATATATATGTATAGAAAAAATTAGCCAGGCATGGTGGCACATGCCTGTAGTCCCAGCTACTCAAGAGGCTGAGGCAGGAGGATTGCTTGAGCCCAGGAGTTTGAGGTTGCTGTGAGCTAGGCTGATGCAACAGCACTCTAGCCCAGGCGACGGAGCCAGACTCTGTCTCAAAAAAAAAAAAAAAAAAAAAAAAAAAACCAAAATGCTGAAAACTGCTAATAAAGAAGAAAAATTTTAAAGGCAGTGAGACTCAAAATAAACATATAATATATATGAAAAAGCAAGAATAAGAAAAACAGTAGACTTCTTCTCAGAATATTTGCAAGCCAAAAAATAATAGAGTGGCACTTTTAATGTACTGGAAGAAAAAAGAATTATCTAGAATTCTATATCCAGAAAAAAATTATTTTTCAAAAATAAAGACTTTTTCAGGCAAAATTTAAAAAAAAAACATAAGAAATAATATGGCTAATACTCCTGAATTACAAGAACTATTAAAGGAGTCATGAAGACCAGATACCAGAAAGAAATTTGGCTCTACACATAGGAATGAAAAGTGCCAGAAATAGTGGTTACGTGAATAAATGTAAAAGATTGTTTTTCTCATTTTTTAACTCTTCAAAGGTAATTTACTGTTTAAGGCTAAAATAATAAAAATGTGGTATTTATAACATATACAGAAACAAAATATGTTAACCTGGTCCAGAGTGAGCCACGAACTCAGCTTGGGGGACAACATTTGGCAAGTCTTCAAGCCTTTAGGCTTTCTTTTAGTCAAGATGAGTGATGAGCCAGATTTTTCGGAAATGGAGAAGTTTGACAGGTCAAAACTGAAGAAAACTAATACTGAAGAAAAAAATACTCTTCTCTCTAAGGAAACTACCCAGCTGGAGAAAGACGGTGTTCAAACATCGTAAAATGGAAATCTCTTCCCAAGAGCAAATTTCAACATTGCCCGAGGGTCTGGATTTTAGCCTTGTATTTTGTAAACCTATGGCTTTGTAGAGATTTTAGGCATCTTGTGATGTCTTCTCACTCTTATTCCCTGACTAAGAGGTCAGGGGTAGCCAGTGTTCCCTTAAGTTCATTTTTAAACTTCCCATCAATGCATACATTTTAGATGGCCGATGCTGTCAATAATCTCACCACCGATGACCCTTGTATGTGTGGTTCTTGTACCTCCTATAGAATCAGCCAATTTTAACCTTCTCCGTTGCTTCATAATCTTCATGGAATTCCATGTTTTTGCAACTTCTCACAGTTTATTTTCATGTCTAATGTAGCAATAAAATAACAAAAAAGAAAGAAAGAAACAAAGTGTGTGACATCAATAGGAGGAAGGACAACAGGTGGAGCAGGGAAGTATAAGGTGTGGCTCTTTCAATATGACCGATGGTATCATACTTGAATGTAGTGTGTGATAAGCGAAAAAGGCACATTATAAACTCTATAATAGTCACTAAAACATAAAGAATAATAGTTGATAAACAGATAATGGAGATAAAACATAATCATAAAAAATTTAATCAGTTCCAAAGGAGGCAGAAAAAGAGGAAAAAAGAAACAAAGAATAGAAACGACAAATGGAAAACCAATAATAATGTGGTAGATTTAAGCCCAAACATGTTGATACTTAACATTGAGTGTTAATGTTCTAAACACATCAATAACAATGCAGAGATAAGATAGGCCTCCACTGAGAATAAAATTGGAAAATTTTAGAAAACTATACAGATACTTGCTTAAGAGAGTATATGCTTTTTTTGGAAAAGGAATTATGGAATTCATGTGTAAGACTATATAGCTGTAATGTAATGCCATTTAGCTAATGAATACAGTTTAAGCTTTAATTTGAGAGGAATTTATGCAAATATTAGAGAATGAGAAATCTGGAAATTTGGAAGGAGTGCAGTTGTTGTTTTGTTTTGTTGTGATTTTCAGCATCATAATCTGTTAAGGTTTGGGTGATAATCATTTTTATAATTTTAGATTTTGCCTGTAGCTAAGCAGGAGAAAAAAGAGTTCATGTGTTCCATTATTGGGATACTTTCCAAATATATTGAATTCCCAAGCCCAGGCTGGTAATTGAAAATAGCTTCTAAAATTGGACTTTTGGGACTATTGACACTCTCTTGACCAGCTGCTTGGCAGCTAATGGGTGATAGAGTCAAAGACTTTCCAAAGGTCGTATTTTTCATATAGCAAAATAAACAGATTTAATCATTTGGCTAAAGACACAAAATGAATTTTAATTGATTTTATGTTCTAAGAGCTATGGAAGCATGGTCTAGCAGTCTGAGATTTGGAGTGTAAACGAAAACTGTCAAAATTCCCTGGCTACAAAGACATTTAATTACTTTGCCTTCTAACACTTTCTTGTTTACATTTAAAAAATTTTTCATCTTTCCTCAACATCACAAAATTTAACTTCTTTTTTTCCTTTGAGATAGGGGAAGGGAAAAATTTAACTTCTTAATAATTCATCTGTCCTGAAAAATTCCAATATGGATGTAATTATAATTCCAGACTTTTCTCAAAATTTTAATAAAGTTTATCTCCATTTTGAAATTTTAAAATGACTCCCAATTTTCAGAGAAATAAGACTACACTTCATGATTTATTCATAATCTTTAGTAAGTTATTACACTTTAATTAGGAACTGTCATATTTACCTTTTAAATATTTTGAAATATATTTAATATTCTCTACCATTTGCCAGCCATTAAGTAGGTAATTGTACATCTAAGAAGTGTGGTTTCTGCTATCATGGGTAATATACATCATAACTTCTTTAGATCAATGTAGCATACCATTCAAAATGAGTCTTTGCAGTTTTAAAAATGCTTTTGTTTGAGTCGTTTTTTGACGTGTAAATTTCACTAGTAGGATACCTTTAACCATGTTTTTAATTTTAAGAAAATATATCATTCTTTTAGTCATGCTTGAGTTAATTAGAAAAAGAGCATAATGGGTTAATCATGACAAAGTTTTTGGGTAAAATCGACCTCCATAAAAGTACACACTCTTCAACTTTGAGTGAACAAACACTGTTTTTTACAACATACATTCTAACAAAATGGTTTCCTGTAATAAATATTTTTAGTTACAAGTTTCAAATAGCAGTTCTTGGAATTTTTCTTACAAACTATATTACAGGAAGCACTTTGGCTTTCTTAGTAAGCAGACGTAGACATATGGGCTTCGAATATATATTTATATGTTATATATAGATATATAATATTTCTTTTACTTTTTTTCAGAGAAAACTTTAAGAATCTCATAAGCAAGTCTCAGTCTTGATTAAAAGGAATCTAAAAACTAAATAAAGAACTTTGATGGCTAATTAATCAAGTCAAGCGAAGTCAAGTTGCTGGAAAAGTAAGTTTAAGTACATCCTTTAAAAATATTTCAGCTGTGAAGCTTTACTTTTTGTGTGAATTCTTTGAATTCAATGTAAAGTGATAACAATGGAATAACTTAACGTATAATATTGTTCAAAAGTTTTCACTAAGTAGACTATTGGCACCTGACACGTAACCTTTTAATCTCTAAATTTGAACAAACTGTTTGTAATAATAAAATATAAAAAATAAACAGTCTCAGTTCATAAAACCCATGCCTGATTATTTTTGTTCATATTATAAGTGATATCAGCAGGGTGGTTCTTTTTCGTTGCTGTTGTTCTTCTTCTTCAAAAATCTGTAAGAAGTTAAAAAAACTTATATTTCTTTAGATGGCTTCTTTGATTTGTCATGCCTCTCTTTGGCAATTTAAAGTGCTTCTGATAAATTCAGGTTAAAGAAGGAAAAAAATAAACATAACAGAGGGTGCTGATTATTCTTCACCTGAGAGAAAGTCATCACTGACTTGGCCATGATGTGGCATTCATTGTATATTTTGCAGAATTCAATTTACTAATATTTTGTTGAGGATAATTGTGTCTTTGTTCATGAAGTATATAGGTCAGTAGTTTCATTTCTTTTAATGTTCTTGTTAGGTTTTGGTATTAGGGTTCTTCTAGCTCTATAAAACAAATTGAGAAGTGATTATGAACATAAACACCAAGGTGGTTTTGATAAAACAACATGTACATCGTATTGGACATCCAATTCATCTTGATTTTGTGTTTTAATGGTCACATGCATTGAAAATCCCAATTTTCAAAGGCATGTTATATACATTCTTTTTTGTTTTGGGCTGATATATTCCAAATATCTCTTTTTTCACTCTAAACTAAATGAAGACTTTTTTTTTTTTTTTTTTTTTTTTTAGAATTAGGATGTTGTATGTTTTATAAGAATACGGATATATTTGAAATCTGAAATATGGTGATTTATCTAAAAACATGCTTGGATTGCCTTTTAATATGCAAGCCTTAATACATAAGATTTCTGAGAAGAATAATATTTGTTTGATAAGAGAGACCAGTCAATGAGAGGATTTACTAACATAGGATATTCATGGACTCTGCCGCTATAGACCCAGAATCCATCCCAGGGCGCCTTCCATCCTGGCACCTGCCCTGTAGAGTAGGTCAGGCTCGCATTTTAGGTGCCCTAATTCATATCATCCTGTAGTAAATATATATCTAGGCCCCTCGGATCCAAATGGATATTTGGGAGCCTGGAAATAAATTCAGGATATTGGTAATAAGGGATGGATAGGGCACCAATAAAACACACACACAGACACACACAAACAAATAGAAAGAATAACAAAGGTATTTCAGGTGTCTGTAAAGGAAGTTCTTGAGCAATCTTACTACATCCGTTCTTATGTATTCAGAGTAGGATCTAATAAAGTTTTCTAAGAAATAAGGGTGGAGAGAAAGGTAAAGATTTGAGGAAGAAGCTTATGTCCATAAGCTTTGATCTTTTAATCATGACACTAAAATGTAGGACTTTTATTAACTATTCAATTTTTAATATAAGTGTATTCGATACAGTATAAAATTTATGTATATGTGCATATATGTGTGTTTACACACACATACACACACACTCTGAAAAACTATGAAATATCTGTTTGTAGCATTGTGCTGAGTATTGGATGAAAACCATGAAATATTAGATAAGATTTCTAGCCTTAAAAAATTACCACTAGTAAGAGACTCAAAAAATACACATTATATATAGACTAGAACATTGCTTTTTATACTATGGACTAGTTGTCCTAGTTTGATATTACAATGTATTTTTTCCCCTTTTCCTTCTTTCCAAATTGCCTTTTTTTCCTCTTTGCATTTATTTGTGAAATCGTTTTCATGAATCAAGACAGGTAATTGTCACTCTGAAAGGATTCTGGTCTTTCTGGAGTTGCTGCCTCCAAAAATAGCATTTCAAGACAATATAAACATAAGTACATCAATCTTTCTTTTTTGCACTTTCAATCCCATGTTTTTCCTTACCCTATTCCCAGCCTTAACCTGCTCAGATCTCTTTCGTTCTTACCATTTCTTTGTTCTTAAGGAAAAGAAAAGTGTTCCTTAAAAATTCCCCGGAACATGCTGTATTTCCTTTCTCCATACAATTTCTCCCACTTATTGCCCAAATCTTCAAAGAGTACCACATATCTAATGTTTTCATATTTCTACCCTCATTCATTCTTTAACAAATTGTGAATATTGTTCTAGCCGCTGTGTTGAAACTCTTCTCTTGAAGTATGAGAATGATATATTTTATTTGCGGCTTCTTCAGCTACAAGTGACAGAAATCATATTCACCTTACAGAAGGTGAAAGAAGAGAGAGAGAGAGAGAGACAGAGAGAGAAGGAAAAAGGGAGAAAAGGCAAAAGAAAGAAAGAAGAAAGGAGAGAAAAGGAAAGCAAGCTGCAAAGCTAAAGGGTCAATCGGGGTTAAAATGTGTTTCCTCTCACACAGTCTTTCTTTGCGCTGTGGCGGGGTGGCTCTGACACCTCACAATATCCTTGCAACTTTCAAATACCAGAGAATGAAAAACTCATTCCTGATAGCTACTGCAATAGCATGAGGGAACATCTTATTGGTTCCGCTCAGGTTGTGTACCTGTTTCTGAATAATTCTCTGCGGCTAGGGTCACACATTTAGAGCTGAAGTGTGAGAAGAGGTAAGTCCCATTTATAACCACACGGACTGACTGGAATTACTATACAATGGGGGAACTTTGGGTCACCACAGAGACCCATATATAGTAGGGGAAAATTTTATGTCTCATATTCCTGCTAAGAGCCAAGCCAATAGCTTCCTCTCAGCCTCACCTCCAATCTCTGTCCAATATTCACACTATTAACCAAATTCACCTTAGAATCATTCTCTTTTAGTTTCTGTGACAACATGATTTTGGGATTTGTCATTGTCTCTTGAGTGCTCCCATTTTTTTCTTTTTCTGAGAGTACTTTGTATGCCCGATATTTTTTCTATCTACATTTTCTCTTTATCTCCATCTAAAGATCTTATACACCCTACATTTCTGTTATAAACTCAATGTAATTAACTGCCAACTTTTAACATTTCTGTATTTGCCAAGGGCTGGACCTTTTCATTTAAAAGTGTAATCTGCTCTCCAAACCCAGAATGACCAAAGTAAAATTTAGAAGCTCCCTCCCCTAATATCTGCCTTTCTTTACTCTCTAATTGAGCAAAATTTCTTAACATCCAGTAACAAATTTTCAAGCCATCTTAGGAATGCTCCATCTTTACTTTGTAATCATTAACTTTCACTTACACACCTGATTTAGAGAAGAAAAATCAATATTGCCAGGCAGAGTTATACGAGCTTTGTTATAGAAGTGTAAGTAGTTTCTAAAACACATGAATATCATTTGTGATAAGGAGACTGGGAAGGTGAAGATATTGCAGGGAAACTAATTAGCATGAATAAAGATGTTAAATTATTTGCTATGTTCAAAGAATAGCAGCAATCATTTCATATGACTGAATCATATGTGGTTGGGAAGGTTTACAGGAAATGAATTCTTTGTTTTTGTTTTTCTGAGAAAGTCTATATCTCCTTCATTTTGAATAATCATTTTACCGTGTACAGAATTCTAGATTGGTGGTCTTTTACTTTCAATACTTTAAATATTTCACTCCATTTTCTTCTTCCTGGTATGGTTTCTAAGGAGAATTTAGCAGTAATTCTTATCCTTGTTCTTCTATAGGTGAAATGTTTTTCCCCTTTGGATTTTTTCAAGATTCTCCCTTGCCTTTGGTTATATGTATAGGTGGTGCTGTTTTTTGTATATTTGTTTTGTTTTTATTATATTGCTGTTTTCTGGGTTTCTTAGACCTGTGGTTTTTTTGTCTGTCATTAAGGCTGGAAAATTTATGGCCATTACTACTTCAAGTATTTTCTGTGCTTTCTTTCTTCTTCTGATATTCTGGTATTCCAATTACATAACTAGTACACTTTTTGAAATTGTCCCACAGATTTTGAATCGTCTGTCCTTTTTGCATTATTTTTTTTTTTATCTTTGCATTTCAGTTTGGAAAGTTTCCACTGACCTATCTTCACTGATTCTTTCTTTACTTGCACTGAATCTACTGTTAAGCCCACCTAAAACATTCTTTGTTTCTGTTATAATGCTTTTGATTTTAAGCATTTTCTTTTTGTTTTGTGTTGTTTTCTTGCTTTTTAGAGTTTCCATAATCTCTGCTTAATTTATGCATCTGTTCTTGTAGGTTATATACTTTTTCCACTATATTCCTTAACATATTAATCATAGTTATTTTCAATTTTCTGTTTGAGAATTCCAATGTTTGTGTCATATCTGAGTGTAGGTGTGATGACTTATTTGTCTCTTTAGCTTGTGAAATTTTTGCCTTTTGGCATGTCTTATTATTTTGGTTGGTGTTGAATGCTGACATGCTGTGTTGAGTATTAGGAACTGAAATAAATCAGTCTTCAGGGTGTGGATATATGTTATTCGTGCCAGGATTTGGTCATTTGGTTTTAATGTTTGCTGTAGATAGGTACTGCAATGTGGCTGGAGTTGCCAGAGGTTTCAAATTTCCTTAGTTTTCTTGTTTTTATCTCCTATCCTGACTTTGGGCTTCCCTAAGGACTACTCAGAGACAGTCTGTGACACTAAGCTCTTTTAGCTGTTATCCATTATTATCATATTGGAGCCCTGTTGGTTTGGTGGTAAGATGTGGGGAATGGGGAGCAGTCTGTAATCTTACAAATAAATATGAGTCTTTTGGTGGGTTTGTGTGTCAGGGGGCACTCAACTCTGGAACCTTTATAAGTGTTTCTCCAGCGGAGTAGCATTCTCTGGCTGCAGTGTTCCTAGTGCACTTTCCTGAGGTCTTGGTTCCTGTTGATTGTATCTCCACATTCACGTAGGTGAGACAGAAAAACTAGAGGGGGCTGAAGTGTGAAGAATTCCCTTCCCCCAGCTAGAATAAGGCTCTGGTAAAGTGGTTTCTTCTAGAGAGTGGGTGTTATAGAGTAGGCTCTGAGAGTGTATATTACAATGATTATACTTCCCTTCCTGCCAGGGATAGTCAGGGACTTTTTTCAGATCTTCATGATGAGATTTGGATTCCTAGAGGTAAAGGCTACAAAATTGTAAAGGATCCCCTAAGACTGTGACCCTCAGAACTTTCCCACTCTCAAGCTAGTCTACACGCAGTCACCATCAGTTCATCAGCATTACCATTTAAGTATTTCTATTAGCTTATGACTCTAGCAGCTTCTGCTTCAGTAGGTCTCAGGTATGATTCTCTGGATGTGTTTGTCTTTCTAGAATTTGGGGGGAGAAATTTGTCCTGAAAATTCAGTTCTCTGATGGATCTAAAACATGATTTTTAGTTTATCCAGCTTTTTCTTGTTGCAAGGATGGGAGTCATGCTTTTAAGCCTCTTACATGTAGGGGGTGAAACTGGAAGTGTACAATTTAGTTTGAGATTTTCAATAATTAAAACCAAAAGAAACACTTTCTAATCCTTTTACCTCGTATATGCCTTTAATATATCATTCTCAGAGGCCCTGTGTCTTACCTTGTCAACTATTCCCTGGAATAATAGTTGACCCATATTTTGGGGATTCATTCATACTTTTTTTTTTTCTTTGAGAGACAAAATTCTTTCCTGGAAATGAAACTAAAGAAAAAATTTGTCATAAGGATATTCATAAAAAGAAAAATGAATAATACAATGGATGGTGAGTTGAGCTACCATTTTGTACATATTTTTGAAAAATACTTTTAGGAGATATTCCTTAAAGCTATACAGTTTACAGAATAAATCTGAACAATAAATTATTACTTAGTTGATACCATTCCTACAGAATTAATACAATCTAGGTATATTTCTTTCTTTAAATGCTAACAGTGTATAAAAAGAAAACACCAGAGACTTCGAGTAAGTGAATGCGCACCAGAATCACCTAGAGAGCTTGTTCCATTCAAGAGCAGATTCTCAAGCCCAATCCCCAGAAATTCTGACTCAGTGAAGTGGGATAAATTAGATAATCTGCCTTTTTATTTGAGAAGCACTCCATGAGAATATGATACAGGGAGCCCACTTAAAAAAAAAAAATAGCACCCTAGAGAAAGGGATTGCTACGTGTTCTTGTCTGTTGTCTCACATGTGTTTTAGGCAGGTATTGTGTGAAAGGTAATTCATACTTAAATTTATAGCAGGGACCTGAATTTCCAACATTCTGTGCTGTTGGTTACATATCCATATGATTCTGAGAAAAGATATATGGGAGGCAGAGCAATCCTTTTATGGGGAAACTGCAGAGCCAGAGTGTATAATCAACTGGAGAACCTTCCCCCTTCTGCAGGGAGGTGGGCCACAGAAAGCTTGGTATAGTCAAGACACGGTTTTTCCTTTTAAAATTTACCTCATATTTATATTTAAACACAAATATGAACTAATTTGGAATATCCAATTTCTGTGCTATCTTATATGTTTCATAAGAGAAATGACTTTGTCCTAAAACAACATAAGGATAAATGTTACTTTTGCCTTTACATAAATTGCTTTGCTTGAGGGCTGAATGAAATAAAAAAGGAATGAAAATGTAGGCACAGGAGAGAATTTATTATCATAAATTCAAGTCTCACAAAGAATCAATGTTATAAAACTTAAATAAAAGGAAGCAAGACTCCCTTTTGTGGGGGATGGATTTCACGTTGGGGTTCTAGGAGGCCATGTGTTTTGGTGGGAAAGAAACATGCGCTTTAGAGCTACACAAACACACATTTATAAATCTTGGCTCTGATAATTAGGGCATTAGCAGCTTAACTTCTGTGTCTTAATCCTTTGTGCTCCATTTTTGTCATTGTCAAATAGAGAGGATCACTGTGCACATTAATATTTTGGTTAAAAAAGAAGGAAAGAAAGAGGTGGAGAGAGAGAGAGTGTTGTTCTCTTCTCCATCATCCATTTCTCTGCTTCTTTGAACTATTATGCCGAACTTTTCTATTTCTTACTGAAAAGCAAAAATATAATTTTTAAAAACGTAATTTAAATATTGTCCAAAACCAAATGAAATGTACTAATATCTCATGGAAATATCTATAACTATACAAGATTTATGAAACAATTATCTACATCACACACAAAAACAACAAATTCTATTTTTATTAACTAAATAGCAGAAAAAAATATACCAGTAATAAAATTCTACAATTAAAGTAAGAATACTGGACTCCTCTTTAGAGGGGAACTTCCTAAGCTGAAAGGTGACATTCATATTAATATAAGTGGTATTATATAGAGCAACTGTTGATGAGGTCTCGTACGCTTTAGTTGTTTAGTTGTATTATAGACTTTTAAGAAGTGAACAATAATAATTTTAGGTTAAGAAATCATCTACTGTATTTTGACATTATTTTCCAGGTTTTATAGATGAAATAAAACTTCTAAAACACAGAGAAATTTGATGACTCATCAAAGTTTCAGAGGAGGTGAGAAAACCTGGCTGTCTTATTTTTTGGCACAGTGCTTAGGTATGCAAAAAGCAGCATGGTATAGTATAAAAAGCATTGTTTTAGAGCCAGCCAGTATTAGTGAAAAATCCCGGTTCCTTCATTTGCTAGCTGTGAAGTCTTAAACAAATTAGTCTCTTTAAATCTTAATTTTCTCATTTATAATAGTAAAAAAGCATACCCAACTTTTGACTTTTGGCAATGATTGGAAATAATTTATATTAATTATCTGACATGTAGGCACTGTTTAATAAATTGTAGCTGTAATCATCAGAGTCAACAAAGCTACATTTAGAATCAAATTATGTATCTTCCTGGTTGTCTGGAAGGTTCATTGCCTTAGTCAAGAATTTGCTTTCAATAAGAGTATCTAGTCAAACTTCCTTAAGAAAAAATAAAATTTATTTAAAAGATACTGGGACACCTTCTGGAACATGTTTTCACCAGGACTGGATTTTTGCTGCTTTATTTATTGCTATATCCCAGGTGCCTAGGACAGTGCTTGCCATGTAAATAGTGCTCAGTAATTATTGTTAACTAAATAAGGGACCCTAGAAGTATTTTTCAACTTTTTTTTTTTTATTGTTTGTTGTTTATAGGGGTACAGATGTTTAGGTTACGTATTTGCCCTTGCCCCCCCTTCCCCCCAAGTCCCAGTCCCAAGCGTGTCCATCTCTCGGAGGGTGCGCATTGCACCCTTTGTGTATGCATATATCCGTCCCCTCCTCCCCCTCGCCCCTCCCCCTTCCCCCTCCCTCCCTACCCGACATCCAATAGATGTTATTCTTATATGTACACTTAATGTTGTTCAGTTACTACCAATTTGATGGTGAGTACATGTGGTGCTTGTTTTTCCATTCTTGGGATACTTCACTTAGTAGAATGCGTTCCGACCCTATCCAGGAGTATACAAGAGGTGCTATATCACCACTGTTTCTTAAAGCTGAATAGTACTCCATGGTATACATATACCACATTTTACTAATCCACTCATGTATTGATGGACACTTGGGCTGTTTCCACACCTTTGCAATTGTGAATTGCGCTGCTATAAACATTCGGGTGCAGGTGTCTTTTTCATAGAGCAATTT